>NIPQ01092749.1:20698-41388 GCA_002806875.1 Lepidotrigona ventralis hoosana
CTGATGCTCTACCGACTGAACTATCTCCACCTCATAAAAAAAAAAAAAATTTTTGGTAAGTGGCGCCCAAAGGACGACAAGTGCCTTACCAATTTATGTGTGTTCCATCCTTGCCTAGGGGAAACGTCTCTCCTTTCATACTACACATATTGCATTATCTTATGTAACGTATAAAACTGATGATTTTTCTATTCGTTTGCAGATATTTGGAAGCGACCTGAGGTATTCGATGTATAACAACGACCGCGAAATCAGAGAAGCCTTAACACGCATAAATCCATGGGAGAAGTTCCATCAAATCGCTTCTGGAAAAGAAATTCACTACGAAAATGCAATAATGTTCTTGGATTCCACTTACGTGGTACCGATGATATCAGGGCTACCGGTACGTTTGGACTTTGCTGGTTCTGCGACTTGCAATTTTAAAATGTCAGGATTATTGGACACTAAGGGGATCTCTAAGGGAGAGCTCGAATTAATCAGCAACGTTGCACCGAGGTATAATTAAACACGTCGTCTTCTTTCTTTTTTATCTATCTTTTCCTTCTTCTTTCTTCTTTCCATCTTTTTCTTTCACGTGATATGCAGAAATATATAAAATATCCGAAATAGAATATTTATTATAATATCTAGAGATAGAAACAAATTTCTGGTTTTATTATTTGATTTGATAATGAGCAAATTCCAGTAGATTAAAAAAAAAAAAAGAACTATTATTATGTGGTATTGAAGGATAATGAACTTCATTTCAATGCAACTGTGAAACAAGAGAAAAAGTTGACATTGTTGGTACATCAATTAAACTGATTTAATAGGTCAGAACTACTATAGTATGCCCTGGTAACAGATAAAAAATTGATCAGGAAAATTTATAAATACCTTTAATAATTTTCTTAATTTTAATTATTAATTTTACATAAAAATCTAAATCTGTCTGCAGCTTGTCTTTATGTCAAAGCCTAAAAAGTTACATGTGTTCATTTAACGTTCATAAAAATTTAAAAATGCATAAAAACCTGCAATCTAGTAGTCACTATGNATAGGTCAGAACTACTATAGTATGCCCTGGTAACAGATAAAAAATTGATCAGGAAAATTTATAAATACCTTTAATAATTTTCTTAATTTTAATTATTAATTTTACATAAAAATCTAAATCTGTCTGCAGCTTGTCTTTATGTCAAAGCCTAAAAAGTTACATGTGTTCATTTAACGTTCATAAAAATTTAAAAATGCATAAAAACCTGCAATCTAGTAGTCACTATGAAACAAAAGTAATAACTTTTTTCCCAAACAGCATGAGCGTCGACGTTGTCGGCAGCATGACCGTGGACGCCTTTTACAAAACTGCTGGGACTAAATTACGATCGAATGTATACTCTTCTGGAGCGGTTAAAATCCATTTGGAGGTGAAAGGAATACGCTCGATTAAACTGAGCTTGTCGGCAGCATGACCGTGGACGCCTTTTACAAAACTGCTGGGACTAAATTACGATCGAATGTATACTCTTCTGGAGCGGTTAAAATCCATTTGGAGGTGAAAGGAATACGCTCGATTAAACTGAGCTTAGGTTTGCCGAACAAACGCTTGGAAGTATTTTCGGCTGGCACGGATATTCTTCTAACAAGAGGCAACGGTGCTGATATCGAAGAGAAGCCGCTGGGCGTTCTAATCGCAGGTCAACATAGCAACGATCGAGCTTTCGTTACAAACGCTTGGAAGTATTTTCGGCTGGCACGGATATTCTTCTAACAAGAGGCAACGGTGCTGATATCGAAGAGAAGCCGCTGGGCGTTCTAATCGCAGGTCAACATAGCAACGATCGAGCTTTCGTACAAATCCCGAAAGATGTGATTAGCAACACTAGCTGTACTTGGACGGCTCTCGACAGATTAATGGGACTAAAGTTCTGCGTTGATTATCAGTTGTCGAACGTAACGAAAAATCCTAACGCGCCTTACTTCAAATCCCGAAAGATGTGATTAGCAACACTAGCTGTACTTGGACGGCTCTCGACAGATTAATGGGACTAAAGTTCTGCGTTGATTATCAGTTGTCGAACGTAACGAAAAATCCTAACGCGCCTTACTTTGTATTGAGCGGGCCTACACTTTTCAAAATTTCCTTGATTAAGGCTGACCCAACCGCCAAAGATTATCTGCTCATGTATACATGGAATAAAACAAAGGTATCTTCCCTTATCTTCATTTTCTGTAGACAAAGTATAACAGGAGTCGAAACACAATTAGGCTAATTGTAAGAAATAAGTTCACAGCATATCCGTTTCAAATGATATTATTAAGATATCAAGTAACAATTCTCATTCTTTTAAACTTAATTCTGTAAAAACATCATCTGTATCACTTGTGAGTATCTAATACATAATGTCCTCTCTTGTTTCATTCTAGGAGAACAATATTTTCAAAGTCGCGTTTGATACACCTGGATCGCTGATTAACAGAGAGTTAAGCGCAATGGTTGCTTTCGACGCGAAGACTCACAATGTAACAGTTTTATTAAAATCTGCTGGAAATTCTCTAGAGGCGGAAGGTGAGCTTGTATGTCACCAGAACGTCAAACAAAAAAATTGATCAATTATCGTAATTGGCTTCATCTGCTTGCCAGGTACCTATAAAAGTACAGAAAACGAAACATTCGTGGACATAGGGTTCGATATAAATGGCACCAAACACTTGGACGCAAGTTTTGGTTACGCAATCAAGAAGTTTCAATATGGATACACGATTAGTCCGCAAATGCATTTAATCGTGAATAATGAACGGGTTGCTGCTTTCTCAGGTTTATCTCTATTGATTTATTTATATTATTAACACGTTCCGTGCTAAGCCATTTTTGCCTGACTTGTCGTTCAGGCCATTTGATATTTTGACTAAAGGTTGATATATTATATTACACAATCTTTCATTACATCATCAATCGATAAGTAGTTCTCTTGCTTAGAGTAGCTATCACAGCGTAATATAATTAGAAATATGGTGGTACACGTGGCCTGAAGACCAAGTTTAGCGTGTACCACCGGTGGTACACATGGCTGATATTTTCGCGCTTGTAGTAAATTTAAAATTAAACTCACGTCGAAGTAAAATAAGTAAAGATTATTGCCACAGGTACGATTCGAAACGCGCAGAAAAACAACGTTTCTCAATGCGACGTGGACCTGATCTTTCAAACGAAGAGAGTGTGGAGCAAATTGGGCGGTTATATCGTTCGAAGGAACGTCAGCTTAACCAGTGTCTTTCAACTGGAGTATCAGCTACAAAGAATGCCGAAGAAGGAGACCCTTCGACTCGAGCTGTCGTCATTCAATCGCTCGTTAAAACCTATCACGCATAAAACGGTCGATTTGGAGTTGCAGTCTAGCGCGTATCCTCAATTGAACACGGAGATAAAAGCGTCATACAAACAGGCGCTCGGTCAGCTGGAGTTGCGCGCGGAAGTGAATTCGAGGCCGCATCTCAAGGACGACCGTCACAAGCTCACCGCTCTGTTGAGCGTCTTCTATTCAAAGATGTATTTCCAAAATCAAGATACAAAAGTAAGTGCGTTGATCGCCATAACGAAACCGATTCAAAACTTGGACGTCAAAATTGGAATTAATCACTATGCCGTGGTACCGGAATCGAAGACGGACTTGGTGATAGGATACGCTCCAGGTACACAGAATTTCTTTTCAGTTTTACTACAAGACTGAAAAATATTATGAGATCCTGGAAAAGTCCTGCTTTATTTTCTAATCGATATTTCTTTCTCTCTGTTTCTAGGAAAGGAGATCAGTCTGATGGTGAACCTAATAATGCCTCGCGGTCTGACGTTCGTCATGGACGGCCATGTAAACTTGACAATCCCAAATTTTAGTTCTATGCTAGTCGACGTACGGATCACCGAGAGATCGAGGCGAACGTACGAGTTGGATCTCGCTGGGACCTGGTTCAGTGGGCACAACATGACAGCACGAGGCACTTACTCGGACAGATCGATCGCGACTGTAGTTAGTCACAGTTTGAAACTGATTTTAAAATCTCCGAGTTTCGTCAATGATTTCTTGATAAATTGCAAGGTGTATCGAAACTACAGCGACGTTAGGATCGATCTGCACGTAGAGCAACTGGACCAGGATAAGTATGCCTTCATCTTGAATCACACGGTTGTGACGCCCACGAATATCATATCGTACGTCGAAGGAAAATACAAGGGGAACGTGTACTCGGTGACGACCGAGGTCGACACGCGACGAGAAATTCGTATGGAGATACATTTGGACAAATGGCGAGACGTTCACTTGGCATTGAGCGGTATCAACGAGGGCAACAAGAAGAGATTTGGAGCGGAAGTGAAATGGGACGCGAATCGAGATCCGGCGTTGAAGCTGGCGTTCTTCTTCTCGTTGGATCACCAGACCGTTCAATTGCCGGCTCTTTCGAATTCGGAGGAACAGCTGGCTGAACAGAACGTTAGTACGATGGTCACCTTGACTTATCCCGGTCGCTTTGTCGTTTGTTCCTGTCACGTGACCGCGCGCGGGTACTACGATTACGTGGTAGATGCGGCGGTTGATTGGAACCCGGAGGAAACGATCAGACTGTTCATCGCGACGGAATACAACGTGAAACCGTGGATAAAGTCGGTCAGTCTGGACACTCGGTTGCTCATGCCGTTTGAGAATTGGAAGAAAACGGCTTTGAGCGTTAGGTACGAGCAGGAACGAAACAGGCTGAAGCTAGACGGCAGTGCTCACTGGAGGGATTCACAGAAATTGATCGCGGAGTTAGAAGGGATTGTAGCGGAACACGATAACATCAAAGAATGGAAAGCCAATTGTGGAATAAGCAGCTCCGTGCATGACATTTTATCAACCACTGTAAACATTACTCACAAGATAGCCCATTCCGAAACTGCGGACACTCGTCTACTAATTAAATACCATCCTGACAAGGTGATCGACGCCTGGAGTATTTGGTATCTGGACAAGGAATCCGACGACGTTTTCAATCTGACCGGCAATCTGCATCTCGAGTCACCGGTGACTCGTTACAAAGTGAACGATCTGAGGTGCCAGCTGCAAGTGTTGCCTGACAGCAAGTTCTTCGGGGCGACTAACTTGAATCTGGACAGGAAAACTTACACTGGTAAACTGATCGGTGATCTTCGTCGTCTGAGTGAATCCATGGTAGAATTCAACGTCACCACTCCGTTAGAGAAGTTTGCCTTCGTTCGCGGAAGATTCGGTTTCTCAGAGAGTAATAGACACGCAGTCGCGGAGGTGCTCACTCCAACGAACTCCATCGGTTTCGAGGTGTTGTGCCAGTTCTTTACGCCGCATCACGACTTCAACATTCGACTGTTGCTCGCCACGCCGTTGGAAATACTTCAGAAGTTACTTCTGATCGCTAAGTTGAACGACCGAGAGGCGGATTTCCGGATCGGGTACAATCGTATAACAGCTGGTTTCCAGGGTGTCTGGCGTTATCGGAACATCACCGATTTTCATTACAGTTACATACTATTCACGCCTGTCGAAGGATTCGAGGAAACCGGTATAGTTACCAAATTAATTCTGACGCGCACCGAGGACGACTATCTCGACGTCGATACAGAATTCTCCATAAGAGTGTCCGACGAGAAGTTCAGCGACATGAAGCTCGGCGTTAGAGCCAGGGCCGGTTCAAAGCCCGCGCCAGTTACTATACCGATTAAATCGCCGATCGTCCCGGCCAATCAGACGAAAATCGACGACACGGAACTGACAACGGAGAGAAACGAGCTGGATCAACTGTCAGAGGACTACGACGAACCAAGCAGCCTCCATTGGCACGGAGAGATCGAGATCTATCCCGTGATTATCGAGCCCATAAAGGGAGAGCTGGATGCGGATAACGAGGGGCCGACTTACAAGATCGCCGGTGCACTGCAGTATTTGCAAAGGAAGAAGATCCTGCTGGAGGACACGTTCTGGATGGAGGATCTCTTCAACATGAAGAACGAGTTGAACCTGATAGTCCCGTTCGAGTTCTTCAACGAGATCGTTTGCTCGAACGCGTTCATCGTGAACATGGAGAATCTCAATTACAAGATGGAAGCGATCGTGAACGTGCGCAGAAACGCTACGTGGTACGAGACTGGATTGCACGCGACCTACGTCTACCACGAGAGCGAAGTGGACGACTCGCAGCTGCACGTGCTGCACTTGAACGTGAAGACACCGATAGACTCTCTGAGATTTATCAACACGAACACCAGCCTGGACATCGACGAGAACTTCTACAGAGCTAAGGTCGGCATCCGCGCGCCGGACAGCGTCGTCGATCTGTTTGGATCTTTGGAGACGGAGGAGACGTTACTGGACACGGTGCTCACTGTCGAGATCGACACGCCGTTGCTGAAGGTGCCGAGATCCACCGTCACCGCGAAACGAGACTTCACTGTGAAAGAGAAGTACGCGAAGATCAGCTGCGACATCGGCGAGCCTATCGGGCTCTCGCTTCAATCGAGCTGGTACGCGAAAGACGACAAGGTGAAAGCGTTCCTCGTCTTCAAGTCTTGGATAGAATCGGTAAGGAACGTCGAAGTCCAAGCTTCTTACTCGAACGCGATCGCCAGCAACGGCACCGCGAGCTTGAACGTTCTGGCGAGACATCAACTTGACCGACAGTACAAATTACTCGGTAACTATAGCGACAGCGTGATCAACGGCGAACTGTACACGCCTCACTCGAACGGGAAGCCGCATTTCGAGTTCCACGGTAACTCGATGAAGGAAAGCGATGTTCTCCACAGATTCAACGGTGAGCTGCGAGACCATGTGAACTCGAGCGTGCACCCCGTTTCCGGTGTCATCGAACTGACGAAAAATGGTACTTTACGAACGTTCGAGGCGACAGTGCAGCAGCCGGAGATCGGCCAAGAGAACAATTTAGTTGTGAAACTGAGGAGGGAGAAGTACGGGTTGAACGCTGCGTTGATCAGTCGTACGGTCAATGGATCGTTGGACGCGAATCTCGTGAACCCTTTGAACTGGGACGTGAGGGTACGCGCGAAATTGTCAGACCGGAAAGATGATCACGCGACGATCCGGTTTGTCTCGTACATGAACGTTCAGGTGAACGACAACACGACGCTCTACGTTCACGCGGAAACACCGTTGCCGGACGTTCGGAACGTCACTCTAGCCGGCAGCATGTCGATGTCGAACAACAGCGGTGATGTTCGAGCGAATGGCTGGCTGAACGAGCACGCTCGACACGTGGTTCTCCAATGGAAGTTCATCCACATGGCGGATATGTTTGGAAGAGCGTTGATCGGATCCGAGGGGCCGACGGATCTCGACAGCAAGCTGTTCGACGGCCGACTGTTCTTCAAGAATCCCCGTCGTGCGTTCAGAAACGTCGACGTCGGCTTCGACCTGGACGTCGACCGCGAAAAGTGGAAATTCGGAGCGAACGCCACCGTTGGATTCCGAAACCACGAGAACATCGACGGGGTGTTCGCTGTTAGGTTACCACCGCCTAACAACGACGATCATCGCGTTCTCATCAGCTATCACGCGAACCAAGGGATGAAGGACGCATCGTACGTGGTCGGTTACAACGCTGTACGTGCGAAAACCAACTACGCCTCTGACGGTTCGATACACATGGGCATGCGGGACATCAACGGACACTTGCGCGCCTCCTGGGGTATGTTGCCCGTTCAGTCTGTGAACAATCTGTTGAACATAAGCTTCGACAACAAAGAGGTGGAGCTGAAATACTCTCTGTACACTCCAAAATTCCAGCAACAGGAGACGTTGGTCCTGTTGTTCAATTACGACGGTACGCAAGACACGGAGAGACGGTTGATAAACGGCGAGGTTTATTGCCCGGCAAGCACACGGATAGCCTCGGCAAATGTGTCCTACGAGAGTTTGTTGAACGTGAACGGTACGATAAACACCGCCTTCCCTGTGGCGAACGTCTCGTCGCTGGGATGCCAGTTCATCGTGCTCACCACTCTGCAGCGGAACAAAAGATACGCGAAGCTGTACTGGCCGCGCAACACCGCGATAGTAAATTCAGATTACAATTACCAGAGCGAGAATCTGAACTCGGATCTCGAGGGGATTTTGCACGCGGAGGTCCCCCTAAATACGCGTCACGTCGGCCACTTGACATACGGCTACAAGAAACGACCGCAAATGACGACCGGTTACGCGAAACTGACTTACAACGGCCAGAAGGTGCTTCACGGTCAGTACAATTCGAAGAGCGAGTCACGGGCCGGCTTCGACAAGGATCGCACTCAAATCACCATCGAGAACATGTACAAACCAATAGGCATCCTCTACGTGTACCAATACGAGTACAGCGCGGGGAACGCAGGGACTAATTTGCCGACCGTCGAGTTCAAGCACGTTCAAGTGTACCGATTGGATAACAGGACAGCGTTGAACGTGACTGGCGAATCGAGGATCAGAACGACGCACACCGGCCAGGATATCCATTTGAAGGCGGTACACTTGAACAAGACGTTGCAATTGAAAACCGAGTACGAGATTCTGCCGGGCGAGTTCGACCAGACCAGCTGGTTGAGCTTGGCCGAGGACGCCTGGCTTTCCTACAGCATCAACATCTTGAACAAAACCACAGACGAGGTGGGCAATCAATTCTTGGCTCTGAATATCTCCTACCCACGGAGAAATTTCAGCCTCGATGGCTCTTACTGGATCAGCAGCGAACAGTTGAACTCTGTGTTGAAACTGGACTGGGACCGGCAGACCACGAGGCCTCGAACCGTTGGGGCGTTGTTCAACTGGACGAGACTTCCGCCGGAGGATGATGGCATGCATCATAGAGCGATCTTCGCTTTGATCCATCCGAATTTCCTGAAAGAAATCTCTTTGACCGGCGAGATGAAGGCCGACGGTCCCAGAGACTCGGTGGATGTCCGCCTTGTCGCTGATTATTCTACTGATCCAAGCAAGTTGTTCGAATTCTCCGCGTCGTACAGAAACGAAAGCGAGCCGTCGATTTTTAAGAAACATTCTTACAAGATAGCGGGTAATCATCCAAGCACGAGATTCGATCTAGATGTCCAAGGATTTCTGTACGAACGTAACAGCTCGCTGTTCGAGATGGTGAATAATGGACGGTACAACCGTAGATTCACGACCAAAGACGCGGGGAAATTAAACGCACGATTGGATCTCGATCGCGACGAGCTGCTGTTCCAACGAGAGTACAACGACGCAGTGAAGTATCTGAACGTTCGGTATTATTCGTTCGATCGTAAACATGTCGTGAACGGTAGCGTAATAAATACTCCGGATTTAAATGCCACCGGTGCCTTCTTCTTCCATCCGACTGAAAAATTAACGTGGATGATGCTCAACTACACTCCAGGTTAGTGTTCAGATCATTGCATTACTTTAGATCATTCCCTGGGTTAGTTGAAATGTGAATGGAAAATAAAAAGTATAAATAATTATTCCAGATAAAATGACAAGATCTTACAGAGAAACAAATTATTCCCAATTGATATTTTGTTTTTGTATTTCGATGAAAATATTATTATTTATTATTGTATATTATCATCATTATATATACGTATTGTTTTAATAAATATTTTATTATTTCAAATAATAATCGAAGACAAAGGCTAACAAATAGTGATCGTTTTTCGTGTGTAAAATATAAAGAACTCGTGTGAAAGATATTTAAATCTATTTTTGCGAAATTGATTTTATCGAATCAAGAGCTATGAAAAGTTACAAAATATATGCAAATCTACGTATAGATCGATAAACTTTTATTGTACAAGTACAATAGAGTGGAATATTCTAGTGTAGAATAGAAATTCCATTATGGATCAATATCTTTACATTTTCCTTCCACAAAAATGACACAAAAAATAACAAATATTAAAGCATAAAATTATTTTCCAAATATACAATTATCTTAATAATATTATTTAAGATGGAGTAAAAAAGCAAAAATTTCATTTGAATTTTTTTTTAGTGTAATTGATTTAGTAAATAAATAATTTAACAATTAACTTAATAAATACGTTTTTCAACAGACGCTGTGGAGAGTTTACGAATGTATGGTAATATTCCTGACGCTCGAAATGCTGTGTTCGATATTTGGAGGACATACGAGGAAGATTTCACTGTGTCAGATGTTTCTTTCTACTTGAAACTCAATCATTCCCGACTAATCACCTCCACCCTACGCTGGAGACCCGAGCTTAAGGCCGACATCATTGTACGCAATCATTTTTCTCCTTCTACCAATTTCCAAATTTCCAAATTTCTTTTTCAAAATTTCTTCATTTCACTTCAGTAAATAATTTCAAATTTTACTCAAAAAAAAAGAGTTCTTAAAGAAGAAGAGGAAGAAAAAAATACGAGTTCTTTATATTCCTTTTGTTTCCAGGCTCTTGTGAAGAATACAGCAACGGATACATACAATGGCATAAACAACGATATCTATTATTGGAAGCAGTATATTAAAATCGAAACTGTGAACGTAATTTCGGATGTTTGGGATGATGCTCAATCGGATATTCAAGGATTTATCGATGATTGGAAGTGGGTATTACCGACAAACTGCGTACATATATTTTTGTAAATATATCTAAAAGAATGAGACATTTGTTTCAATTGTTAAATGTTATAATAAGAATTGCACTTTACATATTTTATATACGCTGTCTCTCAAAGATATTCTAGTACATGTAAAATACATAAAATATTGTGAAATATCAAAGGTATAATATTGATAAGAGAGCAGACTTGAAAATCTAATCTAGCTTTCACTTTTTTTTTACAATGAAGTGGCTATCATGATAATATACGCTTATTTGTATCACAGCAACTTGAAGGAGCTTGAGACAGACTTCGAGGAGTTGAAGATCTATCTAAACAAATCGTACAACGCGAACGACTTTTACATCAAGGATATCGTCCTCTTCGGATCGTATATGATCGACGAGCTGTCGCTACGAAGTCACATAGAATCTTTGCCAAACATTCTAAACGAGATATGGGAGTTGATGGGCGAATCCGGGCAAGCGATCAGGAATTCTATAGTCTGGGTCGTCGAAACGATCAAGAGCGCGTTGAACAAAATCCCGGAGATCATTGCAGCTATTTTAAGGGGCGACATGATCTCTCAAGTGGCCAATATAATTGACGGCCTGCTGGAGAAGTACGACAAGTTCGTGAAGGATCTGCACGTGTCGTTCATCAAGTACATAGGCAATCTTTGGGGACAGATCTCTCAGTCGATCTCCCAACAATGGAATCGATTTTTACTGATGATAGAGCCGACATTCATTCGTTTCATTCACTATCTGGAGACGGTTGTTTGGAAAGCGAGCAAAGAAATCGTTGACTTTCTCTACGATCGGAGGAACGATCTCATCTCCTCTCCTTACTTCGATCGTTTCTCCAATTTCACCCAAGACATCGACAAGCTTTATCGCGACATCAAGGGCAACGATATCATAACGAACATTCAGAAGTACTCGAGTCTGACGATACAGTTCTTGAAGGACAGATACTTCACGTTCGTGCCATTTGGCAAAGAATTGAAGGACGTGGCCGACGAGATCGTGACCGAGCTGAAGGAATTGCAAAAATTACCGAGTATACGTTACGGTCTGGAGAAGATGCAACAAGTGTACGATAGAGCGTGTTACATTTACGAATACTTGGAGATACGCGCCAAAATGGAGAATGTTATCCGACTGATACATTTGAAGTTAACAGATGTAAGCCAGACAGCTCTCCAAGCTGAAAGCAGATACCGAGAGGCCAAAACGAAGTTCATCTTCGATCCTAGAGAAGGCTTCATGTGCCTGGAACAGAAGTTTCCCATGTCTTGGCACTCGTTCAATCAGACACCAGAGTTTCACGAGATACCTGAATTCAGAACAATCTCTGACGCCAGTTCGTATTTCACGTCCTCGGACATGAGTTTCTGGAGGCTGTACCGGTACAAACTGTACATGGACCCGTTGAATTGGCTGCCGCCATTTAGAGGTAATCACGTGAATCTTTATTTTTATAAATATATAATGAAAAAAAAGGGGAAAAAGTTTCTTTCATTTACTAAATACTATTGTACAAACTGTACATGGACCCGTTGAATTGGCTGCCGCCATTTAGAGGTAATCACGTGAATCTTTATTTTTATAAATATATAATGAAAAAAAAGGGGAAAAAGTTTCTTTCATTTACTAAATACTATGATTGAGTATTAGCTTAGGCGCGTGGATAGTTTCATTGCTAAGTCCCGTAGATTTAATTAAATTTAATATCACAGATTTGCTTTTTAATTTTCATTTATGCCTTCTCCTTTTTTGTCAATTCAGTGGATATTGAGTATTAGCTTAGGCGCGTGGATAGTTTCATTGCTAAGTCCCGTAGATTTAATTAAATTTAATATCACAGATTTGCTTTTTAATTTTCATTTATGCCTTCTCCTTTTTTGTCAATTCAGTGGACCGTTTATTTAAATCCCGTTCGGTTTAATTTCAGCACAAGCAATGATCATTGGTTTGCAACATTTCATTACCTTTGATGGGAGACACATAGAATTCATGGGGCCTTGCACATACTTATTGGCCCGCGATTTTGTGCGAGACACATTTGCCATCCTCTTGGAATATCAGCAACAATCTGATCGAGTTACGCACAAAATTATCGTATTACTCGGGAAGGATATTCTCGAACTCGACTTCTTCAATGACGTTAGTAATGATGATAATAACAATATAATTATTAACACGATATAATTGTTATACGTTACGAATAATTATGAAAACGATAATACCAATNTATTCTTTTGCTTTCTTAGAAAAAGATATAGCAAATCCTTCATCTTCTTTTTTTTTCTCCTTTCAGTGAAGTAACAATTAATTAATGATGGCGTTTGCCTTTTTGCAGACTATCAAGTTCATTTCCAAGCGGTCATCCGGCACAACGAATAATTTCGTACTTCCAATTGAACTCGAAAACGGAACTACATACGTTTACCAAGCGGAGAGCGTGGTCACCGTGGAGCGCAAGGAAAATCAATTCCGACTCGAATGCAACTTGAAATTCGACCTGTGCACCTTGGAATTATCCGGTTGGTATCACGGTAAAACAGCCGGTATTCTCGGAACGATGAACTACGAGCCAATGGACGATACCACCGCATCGAATGGAATCGTAACGAAAGATGTGAAAGCATTTGCCGAAAGTTGGTCAATCGATGAAGAAGCCAGTGGTCGTTGTTCGTCGAGTAATTCTCATGTGGCTGAAACAGCCGAGACGACGAACGCGACATCAAAGTCACAAGGCAATTTCACGGTTGTGGAATTTTGTAATGATCTGTTCGTAAACAAGAGTTCTGAGTTCCTCGGCTGCTTCGACATAATAGAACCGGAAGAATATTCCAAAATGTGTACCGCAAGCGAAACTAGAGCGGAGGCGTGCACGGTGGCTTTATCTTACATGCAGATTTGCATGTTCCATGACACGTACCTAAGAATACCGGACGTATGTAGTAGTTGCAGTATGATTGATGGCGATCAAATTGCGGAAGGTCAGTTCACGAAACTGGAGGGCGATCGGGTACCTAGATCGACCGATGTGGTGTTCATAGTCGAAGGGAAGGAATGCAACCGCGGCGCGAGAGAGAATCGCAGTGTCGAACAATTGGTCACTCAGTTGAGCAAAGAGCTGAAAGATCAAGGTCTGATGGACAATCGTTGGTCTCTGGTCACCTTCGGGGCGGACGGAGTGTTCGATCATCCGCGGAGTATCGTCTTCGATGGTCAACTCTTCACTAAGAACGCAGCACGATTTATCGATTACTTTGATCACGTGCCAATCGGCGATGGGAGCCGCGATATTTTCGCAGCAATTGCGTTTGCCTCAAAACTCGTGTTCAGGGCCGGTGTGTCGAAGACTTTCATTTTGATGCCCTGCTCGCACTGCGAGCCGGAAAATCAGACAGTAAGTAATTTGAGCATGTTCTTGCAAATGGATTCAATTTGATGAATATCGTGGGCAGAGAATGGTAGTCTTGCAATATATTTGAAAGATATAAATCATGTAGCACGCAACATCTTCCTCTCTGAAAATGATATCTAAAAGAAATTTAATTTATATAGGTAATGCCAAGTAAAGAAGAAATAGTACAGCAAATAAATACTGTCAAAATTATTTAAAATATTACTTATGGAATATAAAGTGAAACATTTCTTTGAGGCTGAAGCTTTGCTCGAATTAATCAAGATTTGAATCTGATTCAAATCTGAGTTCAAGCAACTTAAATTCGAGTATCTTGAAATCTTTTCATCCCGGTGAAATTGTAATTTGGTTGATTTAAAATATTTTTAAGATAATCTCTTATTCCCTAACACTAAATAAGCCGTTTAATTTCAATTAATTTGAAACACTTTACTTTATTTTATTTGGCTTGAAATTATATATTTTAAAGTTAATTTATTTTAATTAGATTTTAAATTTTCTATAAAATTTTCATTTGCAAGACATATGCCTTAGAATCACATGGTCGGTTACGTGAGGTTTGTCAGAGTCCCATATAAAAAAAGCCTATATTATTATTTTTATCCTTTAACTCTGAAACCAGAACTTATATAATATAAAAGAGTATTTTCTTATTAACAAAAATTAAATTGGCTGACATCTGTTAAACCTCACGTGTCCAGTTAAACATTAATTTAGTTGTCATTGAGAAAATAAGAAAAAAAAAGGCTGACAAGCATTCGTGTGTTGAATCATCTCCTCCCAGGATATTTTAAATTTTATTTAAATCGATCTTGTTATTTCTTCATTTAAAAAAGAATTCCTTTCTTTTAGTTGGATTATTCGGTGATACATGAAGTATTATTGGAACATGATATCACACTTCATATATTGATGGATGGTGATTTCGAATTCGAGAAAGAGAGGCTGAACAAGATTTTCTACGGTTTGGACGCGACGAAATCGTATACGAAAAAAGACGCCAGAACTTTAACTGGTGATATCGATCTACGAAGACAAGTGAAACTTTCGAAAAGTGCACTCGGTTATTGTACGCCTTTGTCTCTGGAGATCAATGGGACAATATTTAGCGGTGATAAATTACGTTTCGATAAACTGGCTTCGATCAAAAAATTCGCTAGCGTTTTTTCCAAGAGGGTAGCATTAACAGCGCAACCTAATCCTTGTCAAAACTGTGAGTGCACCGCTGATAATAGTGGTGTTACACGTATGGAGTGTATCCCTTGCATATATCCAACTCCGGTTTCTGTTGATTATGTAAGTTTCTCCTTTCCACTTCAACTTATTTATTTATCTATACTTCTACGTTGGCTCAATGGTATAACAGTATTTCTTTGTATCTTTTCTTTTTGCAGGAAACATTTAATTTGAATGACTCGTTGGCATCTTTAGAGCCATTGAATATCGATTACGGCCAAATCGACATTGATGATAGCTGAAACAGCACTTGTATTCCTCCTTTTCTATTCCTCCTTATATATTTTATATTGTTTGCTTTGCTCCATCGAATAACTGTGTATACCAATGTATATATGACATACATCTTTCGACAATAAGTATTCAAGACGTATTGTGAATCTAAGAATATCACATATGATGTTATACGTTATGTTATAATATAATTTTATATATTTATAAAATAATACTAGGTTCAATACTTTACTTCAAAAGGAATATCATATTGAGATGTATTAGATGTATAAGTAAGAAAGAGACAGTCTCGTTTATTAATCGACGACGCTACACACTTCGTGTGTACAAGTTTTTAATTAAAAAATTCAACTTGAAGAATGAGAAAACATTACGCCGTTTTAAATTTAATTGACAAAAAAAACATCGAGTAAATAATAATAATCCGTGCCACACGTTAAGAGTATAATTTATCTTATGAAACTCTTAAGAGTATAATTTATCCTATCTTACTTTGTATCTTTTATTTTTTTATACAATTTTCAGTTGATCCTTCTCGACATAGAAATTATTTAGCAAGTAAATCTTCCGATATTTTTATAAATCGATCAAATTCTCGTATATAAACGCAGTGTCAACTCGTTCGGGCATCAACTGAAACATTGACGAAAAATAAAGTATCATACATTTTAATCAATTTATAAGTTGACCATAAAATAACTTAAACAAGAATAACGTACGTATAATTTAAAGGTTTTTTTCAATAATGTTAATATTATGGCAATGCATAAACATGGCAAACATTTGCGTCAAGATCTTCTGATATGAGATTCTAAATTCCTGTCCTTTTAATAAGCCTGTCCTTTTTTAAAGATATTCTGAAGTATGAAAAACCGACAGAAATAGAAATAAATAATGTAAGCCATGCGCTATTTTTACATAATATGTATAAATTTTATATATATATATATATATATATATATAAACATGTTTAAAGGAAAAAAATAATTCTATTTCTAGAATTGAAAATTTGTACAAGTAGACTAAAGTAATTGTGGTATTATACGTAATCGCCACGTAAAATAGCAGTCATATAATTGTAATAGGTTTATATTTTTGTTTATTTGTTACTGATGTATATAATAATTCTAAATATCCAAATGTAATACGAATCGTGAGTGACAGTCAGTTCGTATTACATTTTTCATACTTCAGATTGCATCTATATTTTTGACACACTGAGAATCTCATTTGTAGATTTCAGTCACTCTAAAAATAATTGCTACAGTAATATTAATAGTAATGATAATATAATATATAATATAATATTTGTAAAAATAATTCGAATCGTTAAATAAATGTAACGAAAATATAGTTTCCTTTTTGAACAAGAGAATAAAACTTAAAATTAATAACTTGCAAGATAGAAAACAATCTAAACTGGTCCTGAGTCATCGAGTTATATAATACAAACGATGACCATAAAAACAGGCATGTCAATTTAGCACAAAATCATTTGTGCTAGTGTTCTTTGTTGCAATTCTCATATCATTATCTAAACGCATCGCAAAATGGTCACCTGGTGTCGTGAGCTTGCAAGTGATTGGGAGCATCTGCAAACGTGAACTTTAATTTGTATGCTTCTGCTACCAATATTCTTATCTCCGAATCTGTCCAATTTTGAGTAGGCAGGTTTTGTAGCATTAACATCAGTCCCTAAATAACAATAATAAACTATCTCCATCTTTTTTTCTACATAATAACTGAAAGGAAGATTTACATCGAATTATACTTTATACTAATACTACGATTTAAACTTACTTGAAAATCAGGCTGTAATAAAAGATGACGTCTCCAACGAAGAAGAAATGCGGCACATACGTAAAGTTGAAACGAAGCAAATCGATCAGATTCTGCCAAATAAGTATCCCACAGACGGATAGTACAATGAAGGGGAATTTCTCGTGTTAATAAATTGTTCATCCACCGGAAGGAAAACTGTAAATAGTCCACACCATGTTGGTGTAAATGTTGATGTAAAGGTGCTAAAAGAATAAATTATCCCTGTAATTAATCGAAAACAGAGTACAATAGAAAGAAATAGGAAACAAAACATTTCAAACGATTGATTTACGAACCATCAATTCTTTGTATCAGTTCTTTCAACTGATTTACTTTGTGCTGAATGCCTAATTGAGCAAAAATATAATTATCTTGAATACCATCGAGAAACTTAGACAAACACCAAAAACTATCTGCTTCTATAATATCTCGTTGTTCTTTCTGTAATGACGCAACCTCATAATTTTCTAAATCTTGCCATGCTGACACAGGCACTGCTTCTTGCAAGAATACGAGAAAGAAAGGTGTCACTAGATCATTCATTCCCTTAAAAAAGAAAGAAAAAAGAAAAAAAGGTGAAATCACAAAGAGAAAAGTACAAAGAGAAAGAGAGTTTAAATATATATAAACGTACTTGAACGTAACCAGAAGCGGGGTGCCGAATCGCCCAAATATAGAGTATTCTTTCGAAGATCAATTGCACTGTTGTTTGTTGAAACAACGAAATGAGTGGCGACATTCTCGGAATGTCAATGTGAATTTGACGATATGTATCTTGAAACCCTTCGTCTCTTTCAGTATCGTAATACTGTTTCACTAAATTCCAGTAATCTAATCGTTTTCGTTCTAACACATGCTGTCTTCGTTCTATGTTAGCTGGTAAATACTCCTAAGTTATAAAAAGTTATAAAATTTTCACTCTCGGTGAAATTTTACTATTAGATATAAAACGTATTTCGTACTTACAGACAATAGCCTCCATGTAACAGAACGTAGTCTTGCTGGTATGCCCGACCACGATAATTGTCTCAATTCGTCTAAGTTTAATACAGAAGCTTCCAGAAGGGACTGAAATTTATCTACTTTACTTTCCCCATCTACAATTTTCAACAAATCAAAACTAAGGATTAGTTAAAATTAAGTGGCCGTAACAAATTATTCTATAAGCACCTTGTTCTTTAGAAGGTATAAAAAATTTGGTAGGCGCGGTTGTTTGCCTCAATGGTTGTGGCCTGCCTGGGAATTGCGTTGGTTTATGTTGTGGAGAAGCACCATACTTTACATCCGCATCTTCCGTGGAATGTTGACTATTATTCACTTGAGAATGCACAGACAAATTAGCATTTCGCAAATGTAACGGTTGCACGGCTAATCTTTGGAGAGCCTCTGCCCGTTTTTCCTCCGGAATAATTTCTTGAACGCGTTGCGAAGATTTTACGTTTGTCCCGGAATCTATGCATGTTTTTCCTGATCTATGGCTATTAATAACACTGATAGCAGCAGAGTGGCTAACTCGTTTCGATATTTTTACATCTGAGACTGTGCAAAACTCATCATCTCCCGAATCCCAAGCATCATCTATACTTTCTTGAAAATCTTGAAACGACGTAGAACCTCCACTACTTCCTGATGTAGTTCCAGCACTAGTAGATATTATATTAGCTGAACTACCAGATATCAATGCAGTACTACCTATTTTACCAAGCTTACCATCTTGTTTGGGACTTGGTCTTTCATTATACATGTAAAATATAAAACATTATTATATTACATTTAATGATCAATGCTAATAATTAAATAGAAGTTTATTTTATTGAAAGCATAATGTTACCCGTACATACCTGCCTGGAACAGCACGAGTATTCTTTTTCCAAAAAGACTGATGTGTTTGATAGGCTTCACCTTGGTGACTCTGATTTTCCATAATTACTATAAATTATGTTAACTAGCACCTGCCACCTTTCCCAGATAATTAAAAGAACGATGCAAAGTCCTCATTCCTTTAGAAAAAATTACTGAAACAAGATTTGATAATAGCATTTAGATCATTGTTATTGTCACACCAAATATATAAAAAATTACAAAGCTGTATCATTTCATACAGAAACATCAGAAAAAACAGACATTAGCGAACTTATGTAACTATGTCATTTTTTTCCTTAATGCAAGTTACATTGAATCATGTGAATTTTAATATATAATTTTATCCAATCTAATGTTCCAAGTATATCAATATATCAATACCAAGTATATCAATAATCAAGAAAATATACAACTATTTTATGTGAAATAAAAAGAATTTATTTAGTATATATATATATATATATATATAATTTATTTAGTATGTATATATATATATATANTATGTAACTATGTCATTTTTTTCCTTAATGCAAGTTACATTGAATCATGTGAATTTTAATATATAATTTTATCCAATCTAATGTTCCAAGTATATCAATATATCAATACCAAGTATATCAATAATCAAGAAAATATACAACTATTTTATGTGAAATAAAAAGAATTTATTTAGTATATATATATATATAATTTATTTAGTATGTATATATATATATATATACTTTATTATATATATACATATATACGAGGAATATTAAATTATCTTTAAAAAAGAAAAATATTAAAAAACAAAAAGATTTTTATATATATATATATAATTTATTTAGTATGTATATATATATATATATACTTTATTATATATATACATATATACGAGGAATATTAAATTATCTTTAAAAAAGAAAAATATTAAAAAACAAAAAGATTTTTATATTATTTTTAACTCTGAATAGGTTATGTTACATTTAACAAATATTTTGATCGCAGCGAACGGACAACAATATATTATTACATCTAAAAATGTTTGCGTAATAGTATAATTACGTCAACAATGACCAGTCTGAAGAAGTTATTTATTTAGGTTATGTTACATTTAACAAATATTTTGATCGCAGCGAACGGACAACAATATATTATTACATCTAAAAATGTTTGCGTAATAGTATAATTACGTCAACAATGACCAGTCTGAAGAAGTTATTTATCATCGAATAGCATTTGAAGTATGGAACACTGTGCACATAAGGCGAATTAGATTCTCTGTTCTAGTAGATCTGAAATTTCAATTGTGAATGATGAAATAAGTGCGTTATAAGCCATATAACATAAATATACTTTTGAAAAGTTCACCGAATGTACAAGGAACAGGCTGTGATGAAAAAATTTGTTTCATGTATATACACTTACTGTTTTTGACGTATGACACGTTTATACTAGTGCTGCCATCAAAGAAATGGCTAAATTAAATTTTGCATATACCATTCGTTCTATAAGTCCGAGTATCACTTTTGCAAACAT
>NIPQ01092752.1:0-23314 GCA_002806875.1 Lepidotrigona ventralis hoosana
ATCATATGTTTGATAGAATATCATCACATACATTATTCTGTCCAAACGAGCAATTTACAATAAATTCAGAATTTAATATGTATATTTTACAAAATAACGTGGTAAAGTATTACTTTTTATTGAATTTTTATTAAGTAACAGTTTGAGCAATGTTTGAAACAAACAATAATAATGAAAATCAATCTCTTAAATTTAATTAATTTTTTTTTTAATGATTTGTCTTACAGTTTGGAAACAAGTATGGAAATATATGCAGCTTTCCTTTGGAAAGAGGGACTTCAACAAATTATTTATATCCTCCTTTTATGCAAACAAATACAGAAGAAAATTTTTTTTTTAATGATTTGTCTTACAGTTTGGAAACAAGTATGGAAATATATGCAGCTTTCCTTTGGAAAGAGGGACTTCAACAAATTATTTATATCCTCCTTTTATGCAAACAAATACAGAAGAAAAAAACGAAAATGTTATAGATACGTGGAATATTTTGGATCAAAGTGTTAGCAATGAATCAAATAGTAGTGTAAACATTTGGGATCATATATGGAATCAAATTAATGTTACTGCTGCTCTATCAGCTGTAGATCATCAAACATGGGAATATTTTGGAGAGATACAATCTATCAAAGAATTGATGTTTATTACAGATACTCCAGTTGCAGCAGTACATCTGGAAAAAATTAAGCAAATAAATAATTTGTCTTTAATCCCAGAAAAAGTAAGTTGTTACAAAATATAAGTATTGAATATAGTATAAATATAATTAATATATATACTAATACTTTATTATTTACCCTTTCTGTATTTGTTTGATATAGTTAGTAAATTCTTTGCTTCTCTTGGAACAAGTTTCAGCCAAAAAATTTCTACATGATTTGAAATCAATGTTACTGGGAGTAGAGTCAAATTCCTTCGAGTACAAATATGCTGTATGTATTTCAATTAATCTTAATAAGAAATAACTAAAAAGTAAAATATGTAAATCTCCCTTTTAAATTATTTTTAAACAATTTATTAGANATGTAAATCTCCCTTTTAAATTATTTTTAAACAATTTATTAGATAGGATTTACGTTACGAAGAAATATCAGTGTATATAATATATGTCCAGAATCAATAAAGAACATATGTGAAGAAGCCATTAATTGGGGTAATTGTTTTAAGTTCTTATGGAATCTAGTTACACCTAAATCACAAAGTGATAAATCACCACAAGAAGGACTAATATTTAAGGTTTGTAAAATCAGATGAAAAATTTAAAAAAAAATGTATTTGTACATATATAGCATTATTTTATAGGCCATGTGTATAAATATCAAAGAATTATTGCTTTATTATCAAGCAGCATTATTAAGAATTTTTACATATGAAAATGAATCAGAGGGACTATTGAAAATATTTCAAAGAGTACGTTCTGTGGCCGCATTAATCATTAAAGTTGCTAAAGTTTGTGAGCCTTACAAAAAAAGTCAGTACATGCCTCGGGAAGGAAGCAACATTCTTACTAGGATTTATAATGAAGCCATTAAAATAACTGATACCAAAATTGCTTTAGTATTCTATTCATTATTAAAATCTTGTTGCGAAGTTTATTTTTGGTACGTATCATAGAATGTAATAAATGCATAACCCCGACGCCAAGTGTTTTTTTATTCAATATTTGAAATGTTGAATAATGTAATTAAATTCACTGCAACAGTTTCTTACAGAAATGGATGTTTGAAGGTATATGCGACGATATATATGGAGAATTTATGATCAAAACACGACCACAATATTTACGTAATAGAAGCCATAAGTTTTGGACAAAAAGTTTCAGCATTTGCAATGATGAGGTTCCAGGTTTTTTAAATGATCTAGCTGAATCGATACTGCAGTGTGGAAAAACAGTAAGACTCCTAAGAACTTGCGACTCTAAAGTAAGCACGTGTAATATATTATATTCTAGTTATTTCTACTGTAAACAGCATATTATACTGATCTCTGCATGGTGAGAATTTAGAATCCAGTATGTCGTGTCTGCGTAACCGAACAGCCAGGAATAAAAGTTTGCTTAAGTATAATCTCATTGCGCGAGCAGTCATCAAGATATCGAGAATATGAAAAAAAAGGTAGAACTGCACTTGGGTCAGTAATTTCTCTTCCTACAGCTATTTTAAATCAAAAACGATTGGAAAAAGAAATGTCAAAGATAACTATACCTACGGAACATGACACATTGTTAAAACTTCGTGGTAAGTATATGTTTTATTTGTAAGTGGTCATAGTTGTGAATCGAATATAAATAAAAATGTTAATGATATATCTTTTCTCATCAGAAGACAAGGAAGGAGAAAGGGATAGATTAAAAACATTAACAAAAGTTTTAACAAATCCGCAAGCAGAATTACATACAAATAACTTAGAGCAAGAAAAGGCGAAAAAACCTGACTTATCAAACAAAGTAAAAGTCGAAAATGATAAAGAAGAAAGTAGGATAAAAGAGACATCGAGATCCTTAGAACAGTATTATAAATTAATAATTAGCTATATTTAATATTCGAATCAAACTAGAACTATAGAATTTTTAATTTTAAATATTTACAGGACAATTATTTGGAATTATTATGAAAGCTTAGCCAATGATATTAATAAACGATGTATTCGTTCACAGTGGCGAACAAAAAGAATGAAATTGTATAATGAAAGAGTAGATGCTTTAAGCAAAATCAACCAAGAATCAAGAAATGAGTTTTTGGAAAAAACTAAAGAACATAATTACGTAATAACTCCAGTTTTAGTCGAAATTCCAATCTCACTTGAAGATGAAAATAAGAATTACACAGATACATCTTTTCGAACATCAGATGTAATGTCAACAGCGTGTACTGAAGTTGATCAAGAAGATTCAACGCAAAGTTCTTCACTTGTAAATTACACAGATAAAGAAACAATAAGCAATAATAATGAAAAACAGGAATTTCGCAATTTCGAACGATTAGAAACACTAAATACAGAAACGACTTCAGAAATTTCATCAAACAAAAATACCACAAATAAACAAATGAATGAAATTTTAGAACATCTATCAGTTCATTGCACCACAAATCGTCCATCAGTAACAGAAAGACCCACTCGTTTGAACGTTACGAAAATCGATAATATTACAGAATCTCAAATTGGTGGCATGTGTATGCGATCATTAGATTATAAAATGACGCCCAATAACAACGAACTTGACATACATCAAATTGAATTTATTTCTGTTGCGCAAGAAACAAATAGAATAAATATTCGTTGTATCGAAAATATAGTCGTCACAAATAAAGAAAATGAAAATGACTTAGAAACACCGATGTCATGTACGACGGATAATTTTACTACTTCATCAGTACAAAGTCCTGTTTCAATAACGTATAATTTGGAAGACTCATCTCCTTCGGAAATTTCATCTACCGTAATACCATCGAATTCGAGTCACTTAATTATGAAATCACCTCTTGCCATGAAAGGAGATTCAACATTTTCAGATTTATTTGAATTGGCCCGTGATGAAAAAAGCAATAACACATCACCAGTACTAACTCCTTTGAGTATTGCCGATGTTGAGATAATTGATCACATCTCTCTTCAGGCCTATTTAGAGAAGTCAATTCGTATTCCTCTCAACGTGCAGAGCCGTCTCGTAAACGATGCTATAAGAAAATATTTTTTGATAGAAAATAATTTGCTCTCACATTTACATAGTTTACGTAGTTATTTCTTTCTGCTGAATGGGGAATTTTCAAAGAGTTTAACAGATTCTCTATATGCTCGTCTATATGAAATCTCAATACCTATCGAACTGTTCAATTCCGCTACTTTGACTAATCTTCTAGAACGAGCACTCGTTCATTCATTTAACAATGTTTATATTAATTCGGAGCTTCTCAGTCTCTCAGCAACAGATACACCAGCTCAATTACATGTAAATTTTTTATTTCATGTCTTTACCTATTTATTTTCATAATTTTACCCTTTGTTTCTTGTAAAACCTTTACAGATATCAGATCCAGCTGCATTGGACTGTCTTACTCTCAACTATAAAATAAACTGGCCGCTTAATATTATATTTGATGAGACAGTCATGCAACAATACAGGAAAGTATTTAAATTTTTAATAACAAGCGGTAGAGTTTCATGGGTATTACAAGAAGACTTTAATATTATGAAAAGAGAACGAAAAGCAATTACATCGGAACAATATCATAAGGTATCATCATATGTTATGACCTCAACTTTTTTTTTTAATTTAATGCAATTGTTAATTTTAATTTATTTTAGCTGCAATTATATAGACATTCAATGACTCAATTTATGAATGCATTGCATAATTATCTAACATGTAGCGTATTACACGCAAGTTGGGCTGAATTTGAAAAAGATCTGGAACAATCTTTAACTGTGGATCAGATTTATATGTCACATGTAAATTATATAAAACGAATACTTTCAAGGTAAACAATTATGCCATATATAATATTATTTTACCCTCTGCATTAAGTAAAGTGATTGTTTTATTCTTTGTAGATGTATGCTGAATAGTCGTGGAGAAAAAGTACGCGTGTGTTTGACTAATATATTTAAAGTCATTTTAAAATTCCATAATAGAATAAGATCTCAAAATTGGATAATGAAATCTACAGGATATGTACATCCTAATTTTAAAAAATTGGAACAAATGTATCAAGCATTCTTTGAATTGCGAGCATATATGTCACACGTTGCATTTAAATTAGCCACTAGCGGTTATCAACCGCATCTAGTGCATTTTCTAAATGCCCTGAATATAAATCCATTATATGATTTAACTGCTAAAAAATGTAGTTCTGTGGGCCCTCCAGAGCTTTAACATATTATTACGTCTTTTTTTTTTATTTCAATTTTAAAACTTAAAACTGTATCACCATTATCAGTAGTATGTTCTTTATATCTTTGGTTCTTCTCAGTGCTGTTGTACATATTTTTCATAAAAAAATTTTCAAGTATAATTAAAAATCTTTTTTTGTTAAAATTGGAAAGAACAAGAATAAATCGCATGAAACAACACTTTCGATAAAAATTGTTACACAGCCGCAACCACTTGTTTATTTTTAGCAAGTACACTAACACAACGTGAACATAGATCATCTTTTTGAGGTTCAGGATACCTTCTACAACGTTCACACAACTCCTCCTGAATGTCATGTAGTTGAATTTCTGTTTCGTTGATCGTATGATTCTCATGTAATGTAACTGAAGAGAGTTGTAGTATCTCACATAATTCAGACATTGATGGTTGTTGTTTGTCGTGAAGAAGCTGCATAAAACATGTGAATATAAACCAATGCAATATTTATGGATACGTAATAACATTAGTTTCTTTTAAATAATACTCACAGAAAGTAAGGTGAAATCTTCTTTTGTAGCTTCTACAACACCATACAATTTCCATGAAGTTTTATTAATGATTTTTAAAATATTATTTCTCAATCGAAGTGCTACATTTATATGTTGTACGATTCCTGAATCATTCCATGACTCTGATATTTTATGTTGCGTATAATGTAATGGCATCGACGCTATATTTTATATAATTAAGTTTAATTGATTAATAAGAAAGCGCTTCTCTTATTTCTTGTGAAAAAGAATTTTAGCATACCGAAATTTTGGGAATGATACAGCCATACTTCTTCTGCCAAATGAGGCAGAATTGGTGCGACGGATCTTATAAGAACATTTATAATTTCTCTTATAACTTGCACGGCTGCAATGCGTGTCGGAGACGTTACTTCATCACAATAAAGTCTATCTTTAATTATAGTACAATAAAAAGCTGATACATCATGTGATATAAAATCTATGATCTTTTTCCCCGCATGATGATACTCATAATTGTTGTAATATTTTTGCATCTAATGATATGTAAATAATACATTAATATTTATATTTATTTTTCTAACTAAATCAAAAAGAAATTACCTGTTTATTGTAGGAATATAATAAGTACAGCATATATTTGTCAATAATCCGATATTCAGGCTCACAATTCATATCCGGATAATGATGTAAAGCACCCAGAAGAAAGCGCAATATTAAACGAAGTTTATTGACGCATTGCTTACAATCATCAAGTAAATTTTTTGAAACTGGCGCTTGTTTATTCTGACAACTGTGATTAGCTACCCACCATCTAGAATGATACTTTTGATATATTACAATTGTATTACAAGATTAAATTTTAATACCTTAAAATGTCGACACCATATGCTGGATTTTTCTTCAAATTAGATCCACCTAGCAAAATTTGTTCTGGATTTATTACGTTTCCTATTGATTTTGACATTTTTAAACCATTTTCATCGACTGCAAAACCATGTACAAATAAATCACTACAAAATAAGAATGACACTTATATTGATACTATTATTTTTATTTTTATTTTTTTTTTTTTTTTTTTTTTAGGTATAAGATGAACATCCCTGTAAAGCTACAGATGTTATTAGGGATGACTGGAACCAGCCATTGAATTGATCATATCCTTCTAAATAAAGATTTGCTTTCCTTTCTGGCAAAATTGACCATGAAATTCCACTGTCGAACCAAATATCCATAATATCCTAATAAATATTTGTCAATAAATATTCAACCTTTACTTTTTTTTCATTTATAAATTAACTGAAATTTACATTTCCTTTTACTATATCATCTGCATCAATATTTAATTTTTTAATTACGTCTAATCCTATTAAATCTTTCACAGAATATTGCCACCAACAATCGGGACCATATCGATCTATCGAATCGCATAAACGTTCAATTAATTCTCTAAAATAAGAAAATATAAATAGAATAATAATGAGTAGAAATGTATATTATAAAATTACAATATATACAAATATAAACTTACTTATTCGTAAATGGTTTGCCTATTGTTTTACTATATATCACGGGTATGGGTGTTCCCCAAGAGCGTTGTCGTGAAATACACCAATACGGTCGATTCCTTATTCCAGCAAGTAAAGCATTCATAAAAGATTTACGATTACATTCAGGATATATATTCACATCTTTAGTGCTATCCTACAATAATAAAATATTTGTTTCAGCAAAAGTTTTGGTGATGTACACATAGAAAAACATCACAAAATATTAATTTACAATAATTTTTTCCCTGATAGAATTTATATTAATAAACCATTGATGACTAGCACGAATAAGAACTGGTTGTTTTGTTCGCCAATCATATGGATAACTGTGTGTTAATGTTTCCATATATACTATATCTCGAGCCAGAAGACTCATCACTTTATCAACTCCCTCTGTTAATACTTCTAATCCATGAAATTCTGGACCAGCTGCTTCAGTATATCGACCTTCAGAGTCTACTACAGATAACTACAATATATCACAAGATTGTTAAATATTGATATTTAGTTTATAATAATATCTAATAGTGATATTATAATAAATATTACTCGTTTAAAAAAAATATAGTAATTCAACTTAGCTTACAATACTAATTTTATTTTTGAGCGCGACCAGAAAATCTTCTGGACCATGTGCAGGAGCAGTATGAACCAAACCTGTTCCCTTATCTATTGTAACATGATCTGCAGCTAAGAAAGGACATTTTTGTTCGGTAAAGGGATGAAAATATGTACAATCCTCCAATTCTCTGCCTAATAAAACATATATATTTTTAATCAATAATGAATTTAAAATAAAAAATATTATTTAATAATCTAATTTACCTTTAAATGATACTAGCGATCTCAAAGGTCCAATCTTTGATTCAGTAGATTTTAATAATTCTTCAGCAACAATATATAAGTCTTCTTTGTGGTCTTCAACAAGACAATATGTAATATCTGTACAGAAAGATACAGCTTGATTAGCTACTAAAGTCCATGGTGTAGTGGTCCATATTAATGCATATATAGCACGATTTTTAAATGAATTTAATCTTTCTGGTATATCATTAACACGTAGACGAACAGTCACAGTTTTACTTTGATGTTGCTCGTTATATTCCAATTCAGATTCAGCTAATGCTGTTCTACAATATAAGACATAAACAGAATTGTGTTCATAAATCTGAAATTAAATTACTCATGTTTGCTAATTTACCTTGAAGAAGGAGACCAATAGACCGGCATAAAATCCCTAAATATAATATCTTTCTCATACAATTTTAGAAATTGGTGAAATTGATTTTTTATATACGATACGTGATTAGTAAAGTAACATCCAGATTCATTCCAATTGGCTGTAACGCCCCATGATTCGAAAGCTTGTTTCTGTTTAATAATAGCTTCTTCAGCACATTTGCGAGCTGAATGTATATGAAAAGAAAAAAAAAAAATAAAAATGTAATATCAAATATTATATGAACTAAATATGGACTAAATATAAATTAATTCATATGAATTATACCTTTCTGCCTAATATCTAAAGGATTATCTGCACTTTTATAATCTTTAATGGCCTTTAATTCAATTGGTAGTCCATGACAATCCCAACCTGGTACATAATGAACTCGATTTCCATTCATAATCTTATGTCTTAATGTTATATCCTTTAGAATCTGTAAAAAGTCATAAAAATTATATAAAAAGCTATTAGAAATGCATAACCTAGAAAAATATTTTGTTGCAAAACATAATAAATACCTTATTAATGGCATGTCCCATGTGAGGTATTCCATTTGCATAAGGAGGTCCATCATGTAAAACAAAATCTGGTCCTGACAGATTCTTCCTTTGCCATTCGTATAATTCAGAAAAGCCACACTTCTATAATAATAGAATCGAAGGAATAAATGTCTAAATAAATGAAAGGATAATAGAGCAATTCAATAAATAAAATAAATAAAAAATATACCGACTTACTTCAATTAAATGTTTATCTGTGTCTATTCGTGCTTTCCCATTAATTTGTACAGGAAATTTAGTTTGTGGAAGTAAAATAGTATTTGTATATTTGGACTGTTTTTTTGGTGTAACTTCTGTGCATTTTCTCGTGGTATCAACTAATTCCTCGCTTGTTTTCTTCAAAATTTGATTTGTAATTAATGTCCGTTTAATAAAAAATTTATGCATATTTACTGAATTTTTTATTTTGCAAACACGATCGTGTATAATATTCGTAATAAAGGCTGCTGTTCTTCAACATCTAAATCAGATCATCAGATTTCGATGTGTATTGTCGTAGAAATTTTTAATTAAACAGATGTGACCTTTTTAATAAAACATACGAGAAACATATAGTGCACTACCATTTAATTATTCTTATTATTCTTACATACCCGGTATCACCGAGACATACATAAGGAACAGAACATGTTCCTCAGTTATCGACATTAATATCTACTCTATTTTACTTTAAGTACTAAATAATGACATTTGTTCTATTGTTGTTGTTGTTATGTACTTAAAATTTGATTTTCGTTAAAAGTGAAGTTTCGAAGAAAATTTTCGAAAGAGAAAGCGATATTTTGCAAGTAAGGAACTTAAGTGTAACATAGGTAGGTTAGTTCGTTCTGGTGTTGTTCCCAGAACTGATACAAATTCAATCTTGCGTTTGGTTATTATTAATGGAATATGGCTACAGTTTTCGAAAGTTCGTTCTTATCGAATAGAGCACATCGTGTTGAGGAACGATATGAAGAATCGATAAACACTTTTGGGAAATGTGACTGCACTAGTTATAGCTATCTCGCTTTAAGCGTCATTTTGTTCATGATTGGGACAGCTATTACTATTTTTTCTTTGGATGACATCGTAGGCGAACACATATTTTTTAAACTTGGTCACATGTGGCTTATCGGCCCAATATTCATTTGTTCTGGATTAATGGTGGCTGTCAAATGCATGCTTTACCTTCGGCGAAAGTCTGTTATACAAATGATCTTTCATCAACGACAATTATTCAGGGTAAGTAATTGTTTACTACCATCTCTTCGATACTCGAATAACTTCTTATCAATTAATTTTATGAGTCCTTGTTTTTCTTTTGTTTTTATAAACAAATGTATACGCATATCATATGTTATTGACTATGTGATATAGAAGTCAACTGTGTCATATAGTTATGTTAAAAAATAATTAACTTTCGAAAAGTATATTATGCATGTTAATAGTATTTTAACATGTATCAGAAAATAATAATCAGCCAAATATTAAATGTATTGTTAATATGGTTAAGATCGACGAAATTCGATAAAAATAAACTTCATTAATGAATAGTTCGAGATGATTTAATCGTTGAATATAGCATTTACAGGAATTAAGCGGTACTCGTGGTATTGAACGTATCGATATACAAACTCCAGATCCACCATCTTACGAAGCAATCGCTCAAGAAACTTATAATGAATTACCTCCGCCTTCTTATGCTGAAGCGGTAGCGCTTGTACGCAAGACTATTGGCAGCAGTAAGAATCTTTCGTTCTGTTACAAAAATTTAATATTAACACTATAGCATTTTTGTTTTTCTTTTACACTTCAGATACCAAATCAAATAGCGCAACTGTTTCTTGTGATAACGTCGCTATTGACCAAAACATCAGGTGTAAACCTTGAAACGATATTTTCTTTTTCAATCGAAAGATCGATTGCAAGACAAAAGTTGTAAAACTTATATTTTTCATTAATGAACTATTGTTCATTCTTATTATATATGTTTATTATATTGAACGTATTATTATTTTTTTCTATTACAAAAAGAATATCGTCGCACATCCTATCTGTTAAGAGATAAAGGGGAGTAAAAGAGGATACTGTAGATACTCGATACTTATTTTATTAGAATTTACTGATGCCAGTAAAACGATAAACGATTGTTTGATAAAATAAAATTCGCACAATACTGTTCGGTACAATTGATAAAAGAATATTTCCAAAAGTGAAATATTCGAGTTGTTACACGTAGAAAATTTAATTCAGTAAGTGACTGTAAATCAATTTTCTTCAATTACACAAATTTTTTGTTAATGTAATACGAATTACGCATATAAATTTTTGTATATTGTATCTTTTATGTATAAGAAGAAACAAATCTTGTGGATAATTTTATACAAATTAAAAAAAAGTTACAATAGTGTGGCAGATCTTGTTTGTAAAAATACATTCATACGATATTAAAAATAGAATGTCTAACATGGCCAATAAATATTAAACTTTTAATGACACTGACTGGACAATAATAAAATATTGCCATAATATGGGAGATTTTTTATTCTACAAATCATTTATTTATTTGAATTTTGTGAAACATAAAAAAAAAACGCGTATTTTTATGTACAAAATGGTTATTATAAACTATTATAGAAACAGAAAACGATATTGAATTTTATTGTTAATAAAATTTATGAGAGCTATTTGAATGTACATTTACAATGTATTACTTAATGATAAAGCGAATAAAAAAAGACATTTCATATTACATATATATTTATAATGTTTATTTTATGATCTAGTACACGCGTTAAAAACAAATCAGGGAGAGATCGTTAAATGTTTTCTTTATGTTGCGCATACAAAGTATATAATTAGTTATGTGCAGTATTTCCAAAATAGTTTAATAATTATAATTATTTTTATAAAAGGATTTAGTAAAGAAATTTGAAAAAAAGATTATAGCATAAAGAGAGGAGACAAAGAAGATAGAAAACAAAGGAAAAAGAGAAAGAAGAAATTTATCTTTCAGGATTGAGCTACAGCCAACATTTCTTCTTGGTGAATAAGATGAGTTGTGTGATTGACAAGACTCATTAATTTTGATAAAGATGCAGCCCAGGCATCTAAAAGAGCGGCTGGTTCTTGGGTTCCTGTGAAACGTACTACCCCAGCTGGGCGATCTGTGCGAGCACTTATCACGCCAGTCTCCACTAAACTGCATAGACATGCTTCCGTTTCTTCAATCGGTAAATCCAATAATTCTGCCATGCGAGTTAGTGTAATTTTTGTATAATATTTTGCCATAATCCTAATATTCTATAAAAATCAGGGAAGACGATCATTATAACTCTGCGAGTATGAGAAGAAATGAAAAGAAACAATTCTGAGATTTTAAACTCACATGTTCGACAACGCGATTTCGGAGATCACCCCATCGCTTACGACCTTCTTCAGTCCATATACTAAAAACTTCTGTCGTTTCAAGGTCTCTTTCATATATTTCACATAATCCAGACCATTTTATTAGCTCTGGATTTACGAAAAGACGCAGTAATTCTCTAAAAAATAAAATAAGCAAATAAAAATTGATTGACAAATATTATAATTATCGAAAGAAAACAAATAATACTTGTATGTTGGTATTTCGTCTAGAAGTTTATCAGTAAGCAGCCTGTGGGTCAAATCAGCTTGTTCTGGTTCATGTGGTGCAAGTATAAGATAAAGAACAGCACGTGAAAGAGCGGCATGTCTTTTTTCAGGATCATCTCTGATAGCTGGAGTTTCTAACACTGCTCTATTATGTCTACATAATTCTAAATGCCAACCTTCATGTCGGGCCAATTCCATCATTAGACTTAAATGAAAAAATTTTAATTATGTATAACAATAAATTTCATAGTTTTGTATTCCTTTAGATAATTCGATAATAATATACTTACTCATAATATTTCAATTTAAGAGTCTGCGTTTCTTCATCATTTTCATCACTAAAGAATTTAACATTAATTTTTTTTGCTATTATTTGAGTACGCATAAAATCTTTCTTTGCTAAACATAATCGCATTTGCTCTAGGATAAGAGATGCTTTTTCCAAACGTGACATACTGCCATATGTTTCAACCTAGAACAGGTAATATATATCATAATATTATTACGTTTCAATTTAATTATATAATGTCTCTGAAAGATTCATACCTGTAATTCCAGCATAACAGCTGCTGCACCTGAAATGTCTCCATCTTCTTCTTTGATCTTTGCCAAGCGATGAGTGAGCCTTGCTCTTTCAACTTCTACATATATCTTCAACAACAGAACTATATTGACTTTTCACAATGTTTAAAATTACAACTTAAAACAATCACAAGGCTTAAATCCTTTACCTTTCCTTCAGTTACAGCGCGCAATGTTTCTATTAATTTAATTTTAGTCTCTTTATCGGGCATTTTATCTACATAGGTGCAACATTCTTGTACCATTTTTGTAACAGCTCGTTTTAACTGGGAACGTCTTTTGGATAATAGTACTATATGTTCATTTAGAAGTGCCCAGTTCTTTGCTTCTAAACAAATTTGAACAATAGCCACAAGGATTCTTGATGTGGATCTCATGTCTGCACTCTAAAAAAATATCAGCATTATGTTCATTATTTTCATACTTTAACCTAGAATGCTAACCTTATCTAATTATATATATAACATATGTTCAAAAGCTTAACTGTTCGTGTTAATTTTTCCAGTACTAATAATTGATCCAAAGCATCATGTAGCTTTCCTTCATGTGCTAGTTTTTTACATTCTGGAATTTTTGTATCGCAGTTACTGCTATAATCCACCTCCATTTTCACAATTTTATCACAATTCAATTATCTTCACCTTTAGTCAAAAATTTCCAATTAAATAATTTAACAGTAGTAGAAGTGCAAATATACTAGAAATATAAAAATTACTCTTACCTTGACTAAAATAATAACAAATTGTGAATATACTATCCCAAACGAAACCGACACGGCCAATTCTGGTAGCAAGTAATCACTTTTTATCCGAAGTTTTATTTTATGTCTTTTCTGTTTATCTTCTTTGCTTTTGGTTGAAATATAATAGGGAAATTTAGAAATACTTTCTTTATATCTGACTTTGTATGTATAATTCACATAGATCTAATGTTTCTCTTGATTATTCCACATGACTCAAAACTGATTGTCATCCACCATTTGTAACTAACAAATGTGGTTGGACTTGAACGAAGTCAAACTCGTAGACTTGTAGAGATATATTCCTATAGAGGGCTACTGGCTTAATCTTATGATCTCACAATCTCACGGTGATAGTGAATATGACGCTAAATGTAAGTGGAGAAATCATTCATTCTTTTTTATTTATCGTGAAAATTTACTTATTTTTACGTAATAATTAAACGTAAACAAAAAGTAATGATGACAAAAATAGTCTGATATTGATGTTATACTGATTCGAATTGAAAATAATTTCTTGTTTCTTCCTAAAGTATAAGGTTATTTTAAAGTTTCGCGCACTTTTTATTCCATCATTAATATAAATCGTAATAAGTGTATACTTGTGGCAAAATTTGAGATTGGTTCTCAATAGTGACGTTCTAATTCGTTAAAATTAATACTAAGAATGTCAGTATTAAACAACTTAAGTTTAGGTGTCGAATGTTACTGCTCCTGTCAATTTTAATAGAGAATTAATGTATCATGAATCTGAAGTTCGTGTGATACGTCAAAGTAAATATTTACAAATCCTATTAAAAATTGTTAAATTTATGAAACGTCTATCATGTTAATACGTTTACATGTAACTCACTTAAATATTAATATTAATGTTTGATTTGTCATTTAGGGCAATTTCAAATTCTACTTTAATTCTGGATAATTTGGTTACGCTTCAATGACATAATCTTTCTTCCTTTCTTAACAAACGTTTAAGATTGAAATTAAACGCAAAATGTCTGAAAAAGAAGGAAATGATGTAATTGTGATTGAAAAACCTGAGGATATGGGTGAAAATTTAACAAACGAAGATGCACCTGCTAGTCTTGAAACAATTCCATCGGAAACACCAGCTCGAAATGGAGTTCAAGTTGTTTCAAAGGATAAAGTAAAAAGTAAAATTTGAAGAAAAGATATAATGTTAAATTTAAATTTAACAAGTCCATTCCGCTGTAAAATAATTGTCTTATTAATATTACCAATCTTATTAATGTAATCAATTTTCCAGTTGACATCTTATTGAAAGCAACTGGGAATGCGCCGATAATGAAACAAAAAAAATGGACTGTCAGCCAAGATTTTTGTATTGGCCGTATTTCTGATTTTATCAGAAGATATCTTAAATTAGATTCTAGTGAAAAATTGGTAAGTGTAAAATATATATTGTAGAATTTGTGAAGTTTTCATATATATATATAAATATATTCTTTTCTTTGCTAGTTCCTTTATGTAAATCAAACATTTGCACCTGCACCAGATCAGGTAATAAAAAACTTATATGACTGTTATGGTGCAGATGGAAAATTAATACTTCATTATTGTAAAAGTCAAGCTTGGGGTTAATCTTATACCTCGAAATACAATAATCTTATAGATCATCGCATAAATACATTATGTGTATTTTAATACTTTCAATAAGTATTTAATGAATATTCCAAATTTAATCATAGCTAATGTAATAAATTTTACAATGAATTTCATAGAATATCATGAAATAAGAAATACTGTAAAATATGATACTATTATTATGATCATAGGAAATAATCTATTGTTTTTTTCTTCTTCCCTTTTTTGTTAAAAAGCAAATGAGCATATTACCCAAGAAAAAGAATAAGAAAGAAATAAATACTTATATATACTTATATAATAATTTATTATATTATAGTAAATAATTTATTGTAAATGAAATTTATCATTAAATCGTTTGTACTACAAAAATAAATAATGATATAGATTATGAAGAGTATATAAAATGTTTGAACTTGTATATGTGAGTTTTTTTTATGTAAAATGAACAATTAGTTATTTAGATGTTTGTGCGATATTTAATGCTTGTAAATAGTTGGTAAAAGTGTAACACAGTTTATGTAGTAATTATTTGCAATTTGGTTCACTATTATTATTTGTTACGGATACTGTCGATAATGATTGTGTGTGTTGTTTATTATCATCTGTGATCGATGTTTTCAAAAAAGGATATTTCCAAAGCATTATAGAACCATCTGCACTTGCCGTGGCAATAAATTTATCGTCTGGAGCAAAGACACAACGAGTAATGGCAGCTGCATGTGCGAGGCCTAAACGAATAGTAGTAGCGGTACGATATTCCCATAGTTTTACTATAGAATCATCTGATCCAGTGAGAAAATGTTGTCCATCATGACTAATACTAATGGTATTTAAGGTTCCAGTAATCGAACCTTCAATTTCCCGAACCAACGAACCATCCAATGTTTCCCAATAAGCTATTTTGCCATCTGTACCACATGTTAAAATTTGAACACCGCTAGGAGTGAAACACGTTGCCATATACATTGTGTTTCCACTTAACATGAATTTTCTCGTGAAATTTCTAAAGAAAAAAATAGATAAAGTCACACATTGTATAGTAAATATAATAGTTAATATTTTGAATACACCATCTTATGTAGTTGAACACTTCTAAATTATTGTAGATATATGAAATGTATTTCAAACAAAATTGTTTTGAAACGAGTAATATAAATATAAATATATTCCTTATTTTAATTTCAAGTTAGTAAAACATTTGATTTTAATCATGATAAGTATTAAAAAATTGACAAAAGAGAAACATTTTTCTATCGTAATATTAAAAATATAATTACGCATGGTAATTTAGATTCAAATTTTGCAGATTACCATTAGCAGATTACCTTAAATTCCATAGTATGCATGTACCATCTGTACTAGAACTAATCAAACTGTTATTATCTGGTGAAACATGTAGTGATGTTATTGGGCCCCTATGTTCTTTCAGAACTTGCAGTAAATGTCGTAATTCAGATTTTGCGTTCCATATTCGCACCTAAGTGAAATTGTGTGCTTTAATAAATTGAAAAAAGAGCATGGTTTTAATAAAGGATAGACATTCTAATTTAATAAATTAAATTTGATATACTTGTCCATCACAACCACCACTAATCAATTGATCATTGTCGTTTGTAATGGTAACTGTTGACACACATTTCGTATGAGCCGAATTAATTTCGAATAATAGTTTTCCACCATTCAAGGCAAATCCTCTTATCGTACCATCGTTCCAAGCTTCCTCCAATAAATTAAGTTTTTAAATAATGTGCGATACATAAAATAGTAATCATTACGATATAAACTTACCAGATATTATAGAATCACCATTGCTATCAAAACATATGCTAGAACAAGCAAAATTAGGTACGGTAATTCGAAGCAATTCTTTTTGAGTGGCTAGTTTCCATATTCGTATATCATTTTTACTAGCCGTTGCAAATATTTCTGAACTATTCCTACAAAAATAATAAGATTTTTATACATCTTGTTTTCCCTTCGTATATTTTTAAAAAAAGGTAAATGAAACATTTAAAATCAAAGAGATGGTTAACAAAATTATTAAAAATAAAATAGTAAGTAAATATAATTTTTATATTTTGTCGAGATACATAAAAATAAACTTAATATATATTTTAAGATTATCTTAGTAATTTGTATTTGTAATAAATGCAGAGAAATGTCACTTGCATCTCTTTGATTCTAGATATCTCAAATGAAAATGATCTATTGTACGTGGAAACAAGTAATTTACCGTGGGAATGCTAAATCGTATATCGAATTTGTGTGACAAGTGACGATTAAACGCATTTGAAAGCTTGATAATTCAATTTCATAAATCTCACATAGAGCAGTCGCTACTAATATAAAATTATTTTTATACCGGATCATTGATGTTACCATGGCACATACATTCTCTGTACGGTACTGTGCAATAAAGAAAATTATTTTTTAAACTATTGTGCTCATTGTTGGTTCAAAATATAATTTTTTGTAAGAATAAGTTAAAAAATGTTAACTATTCAGTAGATAAAAATTTCTAATATAAATACAGTTTAAATATTGAAATTGATGCAATTTAAATATGCATGTGTATAGCAAATACAATGTACATCTGTGAAAAATCATACATACTGTTATTATTGCAGGTATTGTTAACGATTTGTTCATCTTATTTACATTAAGTCTCGCACCTTTTGTTATTTCAATTAATTCGACTGTACCATCGCCAGTACCTACGATTAATTTGTCTTTTTCTAAAAGCAACAAATTTTTCACACCACCTGCATACACTTCTACATCAGGTCCATTTGTTTTTGCTATGCGCGTTCTCCTACGCGTTGGTATTTTTGAATAACATCCGATCATTACCGGATATTTAGTCCGTTCCTCTGATTCTTCTATGTTTAATCTACACGAAAGAAACAAAAGTTTTTAATCATTTTACAAAGAAAGACAATTAATCCTTTCCATATTCTAGAAGGATGAATTTCTCTTTATAATTATTAGACTCTCTTTATAATTATTTCTCTTTATAATTATTAGAGTTGTTTTAGCATTATGAAACTAACAACCTTGCTTTTATGATATCGCCAGACGTTGTTCCGCAGTAAACATTTTCATCGTTTTCATCTATAACTAAACAATTAATCGAACGTTTAATCTTTCCGACTTTTACATCTGTCCCATATAGCTTTCGATCTTTTGAGCTGATACGCCATAATTTCAAGTTACTGTCCCCACCAGTGATAAAACTTGTTTTGCAAGTGTTAGTTGGTGCGATTATTATAATATTTCCAGATGTTTCACTTCCAGCAAGAGCACCTGTACAATACAAATAATCAATTCACAAAACTGATGAAAAATATAAGAAAAATTAAAGAAAAACAGTGAGATTTACCACAAAGGGGAGTTCCATTTTCAATATCCCATATTATGATGCGACCATCATCTCTGCCTCCAAGACTAATAAGATACTGTTCATTTTCTGTAAAACATACGTCTTCGACTCTAACTTTGTGCATTTCATAGCTATATTTCATTTTACGATTTTTATAATCCCATATTATAACCATTGCCTTGAAAAAATTATTCAATCGTTCAAAATCAATGAAATGAATGAACAGCGAATTTTTATGCGATTATAGGAAAGTTAAAATTATAAAAGTGTATAGAAAACCTAGTGGTGTAAATTTATATATATATATATATATTTTTGTTCATCTTATTTACATCAAGTCTCGCATCTTTAATATTTAATTTTAATATTTTTTTATTTTATTTAACTTTAATATTTTTTTATTATATTCATAGAAATAGTTTGCATAAATATCTGCAGTATGTAATTCATCATAAGTGAATCACCTTGAAACCATGATGGTTTATTTGTCCAGAAGCTATTAATTCGCCAGAAGGTGAAATGCATAAAGTGGAAACAAAATTCTTATGGCCAGTAAGAAAGAATTGTTCACTCGTTTTTATATGTTTGATAGTAATTTTGTTGCCCATTGGATACACAAGGTGTTCTCCATCAGGATGTAATCGTAAACCATTTCTTATTACACCTGCAAAATAATTACTTGATCTTACATGACAAATGAATAATATTAATGGCTTTATGTTATTTCAAGTTCTTTTATATTAAAAATTTAACGAATTCTTATTATTATAGAAGAATTATAACTATTAACCGTCAAATGCTATTATTCCGAATATTTCAAGTTCTTCTATGTTCATAATGAAAGATAATACTTTTATTGTAATCAACTGATGAACTTGTAACTTTTTAACAGGATAAGAATTATGTTGTCATAGTAACGACAGGTGTAAGTAATAACAAATATCGAAGTACGTATCGATGAACATACCTGACAACCTAATTATAGTAAAATAAATAAAAGGTAAGAAATAAAATTGAAGAAAGAATTAACGATGAAATTTAAATTATAAACACGAGGAAACGTGCTCCAAATCTCATTATTGTTACAGTCGTAATTACACAAATTTTATAATTTGATGATGTCTTCATCAATGAAGTTAACAAAAATCAGTAATATTGAAAACTGATCGCGAAATTTATTCTTAAAGTCCGTTTAAAATTTCAAATTTATGAAATACTTACAAATATATTCACGCAAATGCGCAATGCTCTGCGCAGATTGTCAGACTTGAACATTGGTGCTCGGACACACACGTATATGTGTGAAAGGTAGAATATTTACTAAGGAACACAGATCGCAGCACTTGTGTTGTGTTCATATGAGACGCGGTGGATTTTAACTTAACGTATCTCGTTTAAAAATAATAGTTATCAAGTGTTTCATAATTATGGATTTATTACCGTAAGCAGCGTTTTATATTACTGTATTTTCTACTTTTAATGACAATTTTGCAATATTGATATTGCAGTATTGAATAGTCTGCATCTCTTACTTATTTCTATGTACAAGAATTAAATATGCAATATAACCTAAATGTTCTTCCGTTTAGAAAACATGATTCAACCTTTTGGAAAACTGGCAGACTAAAAACATTCGAAGATTGGCCTTTTCAATCTTCTGATAATTTATGTAATCCTGAGAAAATGGCTGCTGCTGGTTTTTTTGCTGTAGGTAGTAAAGAAGAGCCTGATTTAGTTGAGTGTTTTATTTGCTCCAAACAACTTGATGGTTGGAATCCTGATGATGATCCATGGTATAAATAATTCTTAAGCACTTTATATTATCGTCTTATCAATTTAATATTAATACTGATTAAATTAACTTAGTTAGTTACAATTACTTCCAGGGAGGAGCACGCTCAACATCAGTTAAATTGCCCATTTATTAATTTAGGAAAACCCGATGAGACTTTGTGGACTGTATCTGAATTATTTAATCTCTTCAAAAAATATACAGTGAAAGAATGTGTAAGTATTGTTTTGTAAAGTTAGTGAATTATTTTATAAATATTATTTAATAATTATTTTATAAATATAATGAAACCTATATAAATTTTGTAGACACGTGAATTGAACAAAGCTATAACTACAGCAAAAGATGAAAGCGTAAGACTAGTGGGGGAAATACCTCACATTTATATGGAATTAAGAAAGAATACTACAAATCAAAGTTAAGATAGCTTTGGTAAAGTAAAGACTTGTTCTATTCCTTATTTATGTTTTATTATAGTTATGATTTAATTTTTTCGTTTTTTAATAAAATTTTTTACTGGAAGAAATATGGCTTCCTCTCGATAGATCATAACTTTTTCTTTCTTTTTTGTTTTCTTTTGTTTTTGTTTTCCATGGCAAATTATATAGTATTGTGTTATATATATTTGAGGAAGAAAGAGATAATTCATTTGACAACGATCTAAGATTAGCAAGAGCTATAAAATGAAGCGTGGGAGAAGTTACAAGTGTATTGTGTAAAAGTAATTTGCAGTGTCCGTTCTTGTCAAACTTGTTTGATTTTATCAGTGACATCTTAATCTCACGATATTAAGAGCAGTTTTTATCAGTAATCTCACAATAATGACAAGAAAGAAAAAGATATCTTATAATCATAATAATTGTTATTTCGTATATTTTATAAACATTACATCTCAATAATAATTTGAGGCATCTCAATAATAGAAAACAATTACAAAAATATGTGAATCATATACTGATGATGTTTAGATGAATCCGTGCAACATTGACGTTGCACTTTTTGGGAAGACTCGTGAAAAGAGATGCAATTATTTTTTATAAAATGGTGCTCAAGTTTCATGAAAAGATAGTGATATGACAGTAAATAAACTGTAACAAGTATTTATTATACAGAGTGTTCTGTTTATCTTGTAAAAATTGAAATATCTTGTCAAACATTGAAATTATTAAAAAAATACTCATATTATGTAATATTAGTCGTATTTGTGAGTGGAGTGTTGGAGGAGAAGGTATTCATAAACAATAGCTCCTTAATTAAGATAAACAATATCTACAAAGAAATTTTTAGATATATGTAAGATATAAATAAGTTAATATTTTTTTTACAGAGGATGATCAGATACTTCAATTACCGCATTCGAAATGCGGTATGATTCCATTTTAAATCAACTTAATCTTGAAAATCTCCTCCATCCTCCACTCATAAAAATATCACGTAATCTGTCATTTTGTACCAAACAAATTTTGTAGTAATATTGTTTTTTACAACTTCAATGCTTTATGAGATATTTTTTATAAGATAAACGGAACAGGTATCATTATTTTGTTTTTAAATCTAAATAGATTTATTAGTAATATAAATTCGAGAATGTATACATGAAAATTCAACGTTGTAATTACATCAATTATTATTTATCAAATTGAATCAAACCGTCAGTTTAGTTAGATTATTGTTTCAAAATATATCGAAATATCAATTAAATCCTACGAAGAATTGTAAAGTACTCGTCTAATATATTTTGTTAACAAAAACAAGTATTATTGAGATATGACGTCAACGATGTTTATTCTCTCTTTTTTCTTTTTGTCTTTCTCTTCTTCCCTCTCAGCCTTATGCTCATAAGTGAGTGTCTTCTTTAATCAGAAAAATCAATCTATCTATTGATGTCTGTTACCTTCTATGATTTCTCTGTGAAATCAAGGTATACAAAGATATTAAACAGGTAGAGAATATCAAAAATAGATATACAGCACGTTGCGCGTTATCATCCCCCTCCAACATTGGGCATACCTTTTTGGTGTCAACTTTTACTAACACGCTTAGCGTCTTATCCACGTTTCCTTTCCCTTTTTGCGTTTAGTGAGGAGCACGTGTACGAGTATAAAATGAATTCGCACGGAGAGCATCGATTCAGTCAATCGTGACATGTGGTCGAGATAGGCATAATATACCTGTTACCATTCCTGTTCATAAATTTTTGTGATTTTCATTTGCTGCAAAGTTATCTTGCTGCTGCGTCGTATATGCTAAGTACATAGACAAGAAACAAGGTCGTTTCTATTTTATTCAATCTTGGTCGTTTATATTTTATTCAATCATTTGATTAGATAATTTATGTTCGATTTTCAAACGTGCAATTTTTTACGTGTCTTTCGTTAAAACAGTCAATTATCAGAGAATATATTTTCGTTCATACGATGCTGTCTGCCTGTAGAACGTGTTGTAAGTACTATCCTGATTTTCTTGATTTAGTCAAAATCGAAATATTTTTTATTGCTACTAAACGTATAATTTTTTTTACATTGTAATTCGAGTAAAGTTTATTTCTTATAGAGGATAACAATTTACCTATTCGATAATTATGCATTTGTGAGATAAAATTAAGTTAATCGTGGCTGTATCGAAATTGCAAATAAGATAAAGAAAGGAATTAATTATTTCACGATATTGTAATAATAAATTTCTTTCTTTGAGTTGTTTTTATTGTTCAATAAACAACAAACAGCGAGACGTATATAAACTGTGTTATCACGTTAGCACATCATTGCATGTCTGGCGATGCAAATTTCTTACATTTGCAATGGTTATTGCTTAACCAATTAATTTTTTGCACAGAAAAATGTCAATATGTTAAAAAAAAAAAAAAAAAAAAAAAAAAAAAAAAAGTA
>NIPQ01092752.1:23421-40111 GCA_002806875.1 Lepidotrigona ventralis hoosana
ATAAAATGTCGAGTGATGGAGAATTACAAAAGTTTGCGAATAAAATTTTTTGAACGCGATGCGAAAATAAAAGCCAAGGAATCTGGTTGAAGGGAGATTTTATGTAACATTGGCTGGTTTTATATGAAACAGTAGAGAAGGTTGACCGACGTAAGGAAAATAACTGGCTCCGCATATAAGACAGGATTATAGCAATTAAGACTATTTGGATCTACGAAGAGCGAAATAAGCCAGCAATCGCTTTCTCGTTATCTTTACGGCGAATCAACGATTCTGTCTGCCGATATGATCATTATTGGTAGTTTTTGGCTTTTATGTTTGGATTTTCCGTCTATCATGTTAGATAAGATAAAATTGCTGATGCTGCGTCTGCTGGTATTTAAACAAGGAATTGTTACAAAGAGACAAAAAATTTTATGCGTTATTTCAATCAATAAGAAATGATCGTTAATGAGAGACACATTATGCATTACGCATGCATGCATTTTTTATCTCTTTGCTTCTTATTTTCACTTTTCCTAATTTCCTATAATTTGTTATCCTCGAAACGGGCTTTTAATTTAATGTTATTATTCACCTAACGGTCTCTTTCGTATGAATTTCCACTTAACGTGCAAATGAGAAACTGCAAATGAAACACTTGCATAAAACGTGTCAATGAATAAGGAAAAAATTCGTTAAATATCCTGTTATGGACAGAATATAATTTATTAGCCACGTGTACACATGTAGATATATTATCAATTAAAGTATCCTATCTAGTAGATAATATCATTTTAAAATTAGAGGAAAAGTATTACTATTTTCTCTTTGTTCGATTGGAAATGTTTAAGTTTCAGCCGATATGAAATAATTTCATTTAAAAAAGAACATGAAGAATTTCAAATATTTCGGAGAAATTCCAGAGATATATTTTCAAGAATACCTTGAAAAAAAAAAATGACAAAATGGTAGATAGGACATTGTAAGTAAGAAAGGTAATCTAGATTTTTAATTGTGTAAGTATTTAATCGTATAAGTAGCACTCCTTTTTTACGAGTATCGATATATTGTCACAACATACTACAAATATTCTTTATCATCGTTGTCTTGTCACTTGACGTTTTTAATTCATTTTGATTAGAGTTCTAATCTGGCCTGATAGAAACCTCCCACATATTCTTTCCTCCTTTTTCTTGCTTTTCGATATTTCTCCGATATTTCTATTTCGACGTAAGGCATACTAATCGCAGCGTGTCGTTTTGCAACTATCAGTCCCTATGGATCATAGTTACATACAAAATTAAAAACAGATCACGAATTATCGTCGGAGTATGACCTTTTGTTTCAAGGAAACACGTTCGTTTCTCGAATTTCTCTCTCGTTCTTCCCTCTTCAATTGCCCCCTTTTACCATTTTGTTGGTTCAACGTCTGCGGTTTACATTTTCAACTTCAGTCCCTATGGATCATAGTTACATACAAAATTAAAAACAGGTCACGAATTATCATTAAACGTCGGAGTATGACCTTTTGTTTCAAGGAAACACGTTCGTTTCTCGAATTTTTCTCTCGTTCTTCGCTCTTCCATTGCCCCCTTCTACCATTTTGTTGGTTCAACGTCTGCGGTTTACCTTCTCAATAGGCAGAAGTCGAAATCAAAATTATCCGCTATATGCGAAGTCAGTGGAAGTACGTGCAAGGAATCTGACCTTTACCTAGATAAAGTTTGTACGGTTCGTTAGACAGCTGCCAATAGGGGAAAGGCACCGCTGCTAATCGTCATTCCTTCCGCGCTGTTAACCTCGGGCTTTCTTCTTTGCGACATGGCAGCGTGAGTTTATTTATCGATGCTGTTACCGGTAATAGATGTGTTTATGTGCACACAGGTGGAAGAATACCGCAACGATGGGTATTCGCAATAATGGGATTTTTGGCGCTGTTCAATGCTTACGCGATGAGAGTCTGCTTATCGATCACAATTACCGAGATGGTAGTGCATAAAAATGTGACAGTAAGTGCTGACAATACCTGCCTGAATGATGAACAAAATTATGAAGATACGAGACCATCGAACGCGAAGAAGTATGAATGGAGCGAGACGATGCAGGTAAATATACATGCACATTATGTACACTGCCTGAGCATAAGTATTAAGAAACACCTGTTGATATTTAATATAAATTGAATTCCAGCTTTTCACTTATAGCTTCTATCTCATAGCTATTTCATTGTAAATACGTTATTTTAAAGTATTAAGCGTAAAGTGAAATATGCTGGAGTTTCTGATTATCGAAAAGAAAGAAAAGTACAATTAATTTCAATTGTCCTTAAATAAATAAAACGTAAATAGAAAATTTTGATCTTACATACATTTGTTATACATATACGTATGTAATTGTAATCTACGTTCTGTATATTTCTCCAATAGGGTATTATCTTGTCGTCGTTTTACATAGGCTACGTGATAACACATTTGCCCGGCGGGATGTTGTCCGAAAAATTCGGTGGGAAATACTCCCTTGGTTTGGGGATATTGGCGACCGCGGTTTTCACGCTGATCACACCATTAGTCGTGGAATACGGTGAGGCAGCAGGTTTAATTGCCACACGTGTGTTGATGGGCCTTTGCGAGGGGACAACGTTCCCGGCGTTGAACGCGATGCTCGCACAATGGACACCACCGGAGGAGAGATCCAAGATCGGCTCATTGGTATTCGCCGGTGCACAACTTGGCACGGTGGTTGCCAACTCTTTGTCCGGTGTCATTCTTTACTACTCGACAATGGGATGGCCGGCTGTGTTCTATGTGTTTGGCGCTCTCGGCGTTCTTTGGTTTTTGATATGGCTGGTAACGTGTTACAATAACCCAGACACGCATCCGTTTATATCTGAAAGAGAACGGAAGTTCCTGCACGAAAGAATGGACGCTCATACGCATAAGAAACCACCGTCGGTACCATGGAGACACATTCTGAAGTCTGTGCCGCTTTGGGCATTAATGGCGGCGCAGGTTGGTCACGATTGGGGTTTCTTCACCTTGCTCAACGACCTTCCCAAATATATGAAGAGCGTGCTCAAGTATTCGATCAAAAACAACGGATTCCTTTCTGCTTTGCCCTATTTAACCATGTGGATTTGTAGTCTGGTGACATCGTTTTTAGCCGATTGGATGATCACCAGCGGTCTAATGTCACGTACCAATGTACGTAAATTGGGTACCACCATCGCTTCGCTCGGGCCAGGAGCTTTCATTATAGGCGCAGCTTATGCCAAATGTGATAGAACAACTGTTGTCGTTTTGTTTACCGTTGGCACGACATTGATGGGTATGTATATATATATATATAGATAGATAATCCTAGGAGCTTATAATAAAAATGATTCTTGTCATTTTTCAATTTTTCAAATAACAACACGTTTTAATACTTTCAAAACTGGACGTCACAACATATTCGGTAGAATCGAATTATATAAAAATCAATTTTAAGTTCAAGGACATAGTTCTTTGACGATAATTGAGCAATTTATTAACAAAAATTGAAATATACTAATCAGAAATTAGAGTGAGCTCTTCAAACGCTTGTATCTTTTGATTTAACTCGATAAGTTCTACTCCAATTCGATTACAACCTATATTCGTTTCTTTTTCTTTCTTTTTTTTCTTTTATTCTAGGAACATTTTACCCGGGAATGAAAGTGAATGCCTTAGACCTAAGTCCAAACTATTCTGGCACCTTAATGGCTCTGGTGAATGGAGTAGGTGCTTTTACCGGTATTTTGACACCGTATATCGTTAGCGAATTAACTCCGGATCAAACACTTTCCCAATGGAGGCTCGTATTTTGGATTGTTTTCGCTGTTTTCGTCGTGACCAATCTGATTTTTGTATTGTACGCAAGCGGAGAAGTCGAGTACTGGAATGATCCTGAATTTGTCAGAAGGGACAGGAAAGAAAGGCAGTTGAAGCACGCAAATAAAAAAGCAGAACAAGATGACAAACCTAAAGTGTCTCCCTGATATGGTTGATTAAATCGAGTATGGTAAATCTTTCATAATTCTGCGTGACAATCACGTGCTTTAATTCTTTTTTAATTTGGACAGAATATACATGTAATACATATTATACGTGTAAGTTCTGTGCATTGCGCAAGTGATGAAACTTCAAACGTAAAAAATATGTCCACGTCGTTGATATTCATGACTATGTTATTATACTCGCTAGATTTTGTGTTAATATAGAAAAGTTATTCCACGTAGTGGAATTTTTATAAATTGTATTAAAGCCCTCGGTGCAATATAGTCCGTTTCTTTTTATAAATCGACATTTTTTATTAATTTTTTTTAAAAACCAAAACATTCTTTGTTTAAGCAAAATATTTTTAGCGGATATCTCTTCTTTTTATCGCCCTTTATAAATATCGAGTATCGACAGTTATGCAATATTATTGAGTGCAATATAATAATTTCTGCATATTTTTTAATTGAGAAACAAAGACCAAAAGAGTGGCTTCAATACTGCTTTAAATTTCGTGGTAGTTGATATTTTTTTCTGTCTTTTTTCTTCCGTCTAGTCTAATTGTAAGTTCGAAACGAATGATAAATCGAACAACTGTGTAGATACATTTATATCAGACACACGTTAATGAGCGAGAATGAAAAACATTCGGTTATTACATGTTATATCGACGTGTTCTCGCGGCTAACGAGATTCAGTGTACCTGAAAAATATTTTTGTAACTACGCGTGTTAAATAGGTGCGAATATCGCTAACTATTGTTTTTAAAGCAGATGAGATAATGAAAAATTATACATATAAATGTATGTATCAATGTTTTTAAAATAAAATCCGTGCGTATATATTTATACATACAATTCGTCTAACAAATATCAGCATTTATCTTTTTGTTGCATCAAAAATATATTTTTTGATTATTTTTTGATTATACGCTTAATATTCAGAATCATGGTTTAAAAGATCTTATCACATGTTATCACATCTCATTAATCACAACAATGATGTTACATAAATAAAAAATGAACCTGAACGTTTTATACAAACAAGATCCATTTGCTTTATATCAACAAGATGATATGTATGAAACGTAACATGTATTTAATACAACCACTTCTTTTTTTTCAATTTATTTTTCTCTTTTTTACAAATATTTTTTACAAGTATCGCATTATTTACAAGTATTTTCATTTTCGTGATTCTTTCTTTAAAAAAAAACCTACTGATAATTGCAATGTTGGTACTTGAGCGCATTGTACATACATGTCGAAAAGTATGTTTGTTTATCTCTTCGCTAATGATAGTATATACATTACATGATAAAATCGCATATGATAGTGGTAGATGGTTCTCTAATTCAAAGGTAACGTCCAAGCATCTGGTATATCTAGTTTTTTCTTCTCGTGTTTTCTTCGTTGGCCCCTGTACCTTGCCCTATTCGGACTCCAATCGACATTATCTTGGACATTCCAGGTATTCGGCGCTATCGTGTAATCTGTTGGTCGAGTATTTTGAATCTCTAAAGATTCCGTTTCGCAAATGTTTGTAAATATGTAATCCACGTGATAATAGGCCTTTAACGTTGATTCTTCGCGGAAAGCTTGCATAGCACACCATACGTACGAGAGCAAACGGGGAAATCTAGAGAGCCAATAATCGGCAAATTTGTCAGGAATATATCCAAGGTTTTCTTGAGCTTGGGGACTCAGTTCCCTATAGTGATGTTTCTATAACAAACCATCAATCGATATCAATATTCGATCTTTTCAATTTGTTTTTGTATTCAAACCTTGTTTCGTAATGCCCTCAATAAATCTCGAACGCTTTCACCCCGGTAGCTTCTATACTTTCGCAGATCAGTTGCAACTTCCACGTCAATAAGTAATCTCCAATCTCCTTGTAATACTCGCTTGCTATCACACTCCAATGCAATTAAGGCCGGACTGTTGATTTGTTCCTTTTCCACTCGATCGCTCACATCCTATTTCACAAATCGCAAAAAGATGAGTATCTCACAATCAGTGTGACGATTATAACAATGCAAATTAATAGAAAGAAAGTACGAAATAATATAGATAGAATAAAAATACCTGGAAAAATGCAAGAATTGCAGCAGGTTCCCAGAATATTGGATGATCATGAACCGCTGTTACAGGTGGTCTTTCCGATGGGTTATTTGCGATCATTGCTTTTATAAGTACTAACGCTAATTCCTTGTCATTTTGAGAGATTCCATCATGAAGGGCCGTCAAGTCACTTTCACCGCCTATGATGTATTATGAGAAATAGCAATGTGACAGTAATATTATTTGCATTCAATAAGATAAACAAAAAGTAGAAGCAAATAAAATATTATGTGTGGTCTTACAAAGAATGTTGGCTTGCCGCCGTAATGGATCTCCGAATGGATGTTTTCCATCAGAAAGAACGTAATAAAAAACGCAACCAAGAGAAAAGATATCCACAGCACAAGTAGTTCTGTTTCCATTTAACATTTCCGGCGCGATCCAACCATCGGTACCTGTTATACCTGATCTACGTGAAAAAGACACGCGACCTAGTTGAAGCTTCTTGCACAAACCGAAATCCGATATCATGGCTCTTACTTCTCCGCGTGGACCCGGAGCTGATAGTAATACATTGTGAGGTTTGATGTCTCTATGCACTATCGTTCGCAAAGAAAAATAAAATATTATCAAGATAAAATATCGATATACTGTACAATTGTATCAATATAGATATATTTATTCTTCTATCGAGAAGACATAAAATTTACCGATGTCAAGGAGATGCAAATGAGCTAATCCTGATGTAGCTTGTCGTAGTATACTTTTTGCGGATATTTTTTTCTTGTCGTACTTTCCTGCTACATAATCCTGTAAAGTCGCCTCGGCTAGTTCTAATGCAATATATCTGAACATCCTATCTTGTTCGGTGCAGAAATATCGCACAACATTCGCGTGCGCGTCCGACTCTCTGAGCAATGCTACTTCTCGGTCAGCAAATGTAAAACAATCCGGTAACAAACGCTTTACAGCTACAGAACGTCCATCGAAACTGCCTCTAAAAATATATATAAAATTTCAATGCCACATATTTTGTGTATCTCAATCAATGAAAAGCCATAGTATCTTCGTCTTATTATTACTTGTATACAAAAGTTCCCTCGCATCCCTTGCCCAGAACTTGTCCGGTATCAAAAGTTATTTTCCCAACTTTAACCACTCCCTCACCCATGTCCTCTGGAGCTACGAGTGTGTTTGATCGCGCTCCATAATAATCATTGGTATTGCTATTTTCTCGGGAACCCTATAATAGAAATTCCAAAGTGACTAACTGCTATTTATATTCTAATGAAGAAAAATTCAAAGAATGAACCTGAGAAAACTGTTGAAACTCCTTAAATTGTGCGTGTAAGTACCAAAACATTCCTACTACACATCCAATCAATGCGATTAATGTTAACTTTAATCCTTTGTTTTCCTGTTGACTGAACCAATTTTTGCCCATTATGTAAGTATTCTGCATAAACTCGCGCCATGATTCATTATTTGGATTATTGTTAGATTTATCGTCATTTTGTAAGCTGAACAATGATGGTTTCGTAGAATTCAAGTACCGAAAAGGTAATGTTTCAATGACAGGATCGGACCGGCCAGTAATTTGAAGAGGTTGTTGATCTTGTAATTTATATTCAGCGGGTATTTCGTAGTGACCTGTTTTCCAAATGAATTAACTTGATCAGTAAGTAATATTTAATCTATGTTAGCACAATACATGTTTTTCAATCATTATCACTACCTAACGTTATAACTGCCTGATAGCCATTTCCAGCAATAAAATCAGTCTTGTCAAAATGTGAATCAGACAAAGAAATATTCCCATTGTTATTTTTTCCTAATTGTGGAACTGATAATGGACCTTCGAGCAACAATCGACCAATATTACTCGATATTGTAGCTGTTGTTGAATCTACAAGAGATGGTAAAGCATATAATCCATGTCTGTGTTGACCGATATATAACGTTGGACTGCAAAAAAAAAAAAACAGACATCATAAATTAATTTCACATGAAGCAATACCGACAAAAACTATAAAAATATCAATTACTAACAATAACTGAATGTCGCTCGGTTTATTGGCGAAACGTTCTAGAAGAAGATTTAAAGTTTGATCTGCGACACTAGTAAAAGGAACTGTTAACAAGCCATCTTCTCTTACGATGTACACTGCTATCACTGGGCTCTGTACATCCAGCTCCCACAGAATAATTCCTAATCTTCTATCTACAGTGACAATCCGTCCAGTCGAACTCGTCGCAAAATGAACCAGATCTAGAACATAAAAATGCTGTTACATTTATGTTCATATGTTATATATTATAAAGAATTATATACTGGTCGAACCATAATTTTCTATTCCTTCAGGTTCCATTTTTGTAGCAGTATAATCATAAAATGTAACATTCCATTTTCGATTCTTCTGCTTACTATCCACCATCATGATATTATATTCCGTACGTCCCATAAAAACAGCATTTTGCATTTCTACAGGACAAGTATTTTTTACTTTATCAAATCCTAGAAGTTGTTCTCTTTGACCAGTTCTAGGATCAATGCCAAACCAAGTGTCGATTTTTCTACCAGTATATAATATCCCATCACTGCTACGACATGGACTATTTGTCACAAGTTGTGGTATAGTGAATGGTAGTTTCCTTAGAGCTTCAGTTTCTGCTCCAAATACATACAAGGAGCCATCCTTTGGATCTGGTAAAAACATGGGCCTAAAAGAAAGTCAGAACTTAATAGTACACAAATTACTACAACAATAGTGTAATAAAGTGTAAAAAAATTCTACTATACTCACATGGAAGATTTACCAAGATCAACTGGTACTTTGACAATTGGTTCTGCAACAAAATGCTTAAAAATGGTTATACTGCTTTGACAAAACTTTTATCCTATGAATTATACCTATGAACAATACCATCGCTTTGCCGCCAAAGTACATTTCCTGAACGTTGTTTTATACCAACCAAGGAACCATCTAGCGTGGAAAATATTAAGAGAGGATCATCTTGCTCTGGTATTAATTCTGTATCTCTCTTTTGTTTGTACTGCAACACATTAATTTCAAATTTATAGAGGAAACTCTTTATACATACGTATACACATAAGAAGAACTAAAGAAATCAACATACTTGTCTCTCAGGAATATAATCTGATTGTTGTGGTCTTTCAGTTTGGTCACAGACATTCCCAGTGAAAAGTCCAATGGCCAAAAGGATTAGTACCAGCTCAAATTGCATGATTTGTAAAGTATTTTATACAGTAATTAATAGGTTATATACTAATTCAAATGAACAAACGTTTTAAAACCAGTAGACTATAAAATGATAAGATATTCTACTTTTACATCGTTCCCTATAGCAAACGATGATTTTTCTCGTCATCTCGTCCAAGTTAGTTTATTTAATAATTTTCAGAAATCTCCTTCTAAACACCCTCCATCAGATTTAATTGGGTATAGGGAATATATCGTTACAAAATATACGTAATTAAGATTACACACATATTTGAGAGTATTGTGTAAACTTAACAATATTTTCTTCAAAAAGCAACAGGAGTCTGTGTCCACTATTTAGCATTGCTATCCGTGTACATAAGTATGATAGCTTGAAAGATAATCGTAAATTAAAATGTCACATGACATATAAAAAACAAAAAATAATGTACACTTCTCATTATACACAGTTTGTTTCCAAAGTGATTACATTGTGAATGAAGTTAAAACAATTTTACAACCCATCACGATCAATTCTCAAGAATGAGGGGAAAAAAGGAACACAGGCATTGAACATTGAGACGCAGCAGGCTCAATGATATCGCGCATACATCTAAAGTATAGGCAACGTCATGGACACGTGGCTCACGTGCATCACGTAAGGCAACGCACATAATGTAGTAATTGTACGTCTAACAATAAGTACGAAACATTTGCTTGTCAATTTGCAATTGGCAATTTGCAATTCTACAATTTCCAATTGTATGTAATTACAACGGAAACGCGATAATTTCAGTTTCTAGTTAATTTTGACATTTATGTCTCTATTTACAAAGTTACTATAACGTTGGTAAATATTGCACGTAAACACAGTAGAGTGCCCATATCTAACAAAATGTATATGTAGATTTTGTAAAATGAGGCGAATAAATAATGACGAACTAGTATGAATAATTCTAGAGTATCAGTATCGCTGGTATCAAATTCAAGTGCAAAAGAAAATACACTTCGACGATATTATTATACGTGTATATTATTGCCGTTGGTGTGAATGTGATATCTATACGTGCGGGTGTGTGTACGTGCGCTCAAATATATATCTAGATAAGAACGAATGGGAAAGTTGAGACATTGAGAATAAACGCGTAGATGTTGTACGCTCGTAGATTATGTCTGGCATAAAGAAAGATTGAAACATCAACCACGATATCGCGAGGGGATTGTAGCATGATTGTCGTCGCAAGTGTGATCGATATTTGCGGTGATGCAAATTAAGATTAAAGGAAGGTGATGTTTACGAATAATCAACTGATTATCGAGCCAGTTCGTTTCAACCATGAGCGCTAAACACAGCCCGAGGAAAATAACATTAGCCATGATAAAAGGTGAGACTAATTTAGATAAATAGGTAAGACCCGATAAATAAGTAAGTATCTATTTTACAGAGTTAACGTAAATAGCGATATGACAAAAGGTAGGCACTTGATCGATCGTTTGTTTCTCTTTCGGCAAGGTAAACCTATTGCAACTTCAGTTCCTGTAATTCATTACCATGCCAGCGACGATGAATTGGAAGAGATATATCCTAGCACGGACGAGGAGAAGCGATTGACACCCGAGTGCGAAAAGATATCGTCTAAAGTCACCTCTGACAGTCCGTCGAGGTGCATCCACGAGTCGGACATCTGCGAGAATAACTCGGAAACGCGGTCTGTCAGTGCGGAGAACATTCTGCTGGAAGGTACGCCGCCGTCTCTGGACCCGTGGAAAGTATTCTCTGACATCAAAGGGAAAATCACCAAGACGTTCGAGGAGAAACTATCTGAAATAAAAAGCGATAAGAGGAAACGACGTAATTCCAAGGCAGAAAGTTCAAGCATCAGTGATTTAGAGGATCAGGGATGCGTCACACCCGGTGACGAAAAGGCAGATGATACTCGTAAGAGAGGCAACGCAACCAGATATGTAGGTTTCTCCGAAGTAAAAACCGGCCTGAAAGACAAAAGTTTACAGGATGAGTCGGTGGAGAGTGGCATTGAAGCTTCTGAATTTTCGCAAAATGTCGGTGAAGATGTTGCCTCTTTGACGAATGATCTATCAAACTCAGAGCCACCTTGTAACAATAACAATTATACCGTCTTTCCACAACAGAGCTATACATACTCGGTGGCATTTTCGAAGAAAATAGACTTTAAGACTGTATTTTTACAGTTGATTAAGCAGTTAATTTGTCAAGCAACGTATAAATCTATTGCTGCTTTCATTGCCATTTCCTGCATTTATTATGTTATTCCATTAGCAGAGTATTTATTGGGATTTATGATGGGTGTCTTTGTGACTGTTATGCTCTACGATGTTGTAACAAAACTCAAAAAGATTTTAACCACTATGCCAGATGAGGGATGTCTTCCTAGTCCACCAATACCTATTTTAGAGATTCCAGCTGTGGAGGAACATGCTGTGGTTGAAAGATATCAAGGTTGGTTAAATGAATTGCCTTATAAGTATGAACCGAATAATTATCATGTGGCACGCACAAAGTCAGTTTTCTTTAGATTGGAGGGAAATATATTGCGTATTATGGAAACCAGGATGAAAATACCAAAGAAAGCTGTCTGGGACGAGCCAAAGCATAAATTGAAATTCGTTAAAAAAAGGGTTTATAATTTAACTGAAGCAAAGATAGAACTTCTTCCCTGTGGGCTTACCAAAAGAAGAAGATGGAGTAAAAAATATCCAGTTTGTATAACCCTTGAGAAGAAAGCGTTAATTTATAATGTAATCCTGAAGAGTACAACCAATGATGAATGTTCGATAAATAGTTATCATAAGGTGGATCTAAAAGAAAAAGTCAAATGTAAATCCAATAAAAAATATACAAAAAAGTTGGATGGAGAAATACAAGACGAAAATGAAATTTTACTTGTCAATATAGAACATGAGGAACCAATTGTAAGACAAGAAATCTGCGAGTTTGTAGAAATAGAAGATACAGATGAAGACGACGACGACAATAAAAATTACGATTATGATTCAGCTAGCGATTATTTTGACAACGAATGTGTAAAATACGAAGAATGTTTTGTAAATAGTAAAGAAACAGAGAAATATGAAGAAGAGAAGTTAAAGAAAAAGAAAAAAGATTGTAAAGTACAACAGAAGGAGGAGGATAGAATGAAAGGAGACTTGAAGAAAAGTTACACTTGTACTATTGAAAAAAGAAAGAAACGAAAAGACATACCGAGTGAAATAAAAACTTGTAAAAAATCAGTCGTAACAACATGGAATAAAAGGAAAGAAGACTGGGAAGAGAATGAGGAAGAAGAGGAGGAAGAAGAAGAAGAAACAGAGGAGGATGAGGAAGAGGAAGGCAAGAAAATAACAATGAAGGTAAATGTAGAAAAAGATAATGAGGAGAAAGAGAAAAGTGGACGGAAAGACAGACAAGAATTGGAAAAATTAGAAGGAGAGAATGAGGAGGCAGCAACTGATAATTATGGCAGTTATTGTCATAATAGAGTACATAAAAAAAGAAAAAGAAACAGGAAGAATGAGGAGGAGGAGGAGGAGGAAGAGGAAGAAGAGGAGGAGGAGGAGGAGGAGGAGGAGGTGGAAGAGGATGATGAAAGAGAGGGAGAGGAGGATGAGGAAGAGGAGCAGTCTAACGATGATGAACAAAAAAATAAGTTAAAAATATTTATTTTTGCTAGAACTGATCGTGAGAAAGAAGATTGGTACAGACGTTTAGTTTTAGCTGCATCTCGATCCGTTAAAAAGAATGATTCGCTACTGTTCACGATCGATGTATCGTCCAATATATCTAGCTCTCAATCATCAGTGCAACACAAAACCGTCAGCGCAGAATCAAAAAGCTCTTTTTCAGCTAACAATTCACACGAAACTGTACCTGAGCTTACTTATAATGCTTATATGGCAAAATACATGGATAATAATTGTTCGCCGATGTCAGAAGGTGCAATTTCCACGTCTGCTGAAAGTACACTTTGGATCAATTGTTTAATAGCTCGTATACTTTTCGACGTACGCAACTGTCCTGAAACTATACATCTTATACAGGATAAAATCCAACGCAAGTTATCTAATATAAAACTACCATATTTTATGGAGTGCCTTTTGGTTTCAGAGGTAACGATAGGACAAGGAGCTCCTGTTATTCATAGTGTAACAAAGCCAGTGATCAATGAAAGAGGTCTCTGGCTTGATTTAGATATAACATACAAAGGTTCTTTGACCATGACCGTTGAAACAAAATTGAATTTGATGAAATTAACAAGAACCGGATCGGTTCTTGATGATACGATTATTTCAACAAAAAAACCAAATGAGGTAGTCACTAGATCACCAATTTTTGACAGCGATGTGGAAGATACACCAGAAACATCTACAGAGGACGATTGTGATAATTCTAGAACGCAATCGTACAATGTGGCCAAAGAAACAACGTACGTATCAATAGCAATATCATTTTATAACAAATTTATAATCAATTTAATCTATCAATTTAATCTTTCTCTTTACTTTTTCTTTTACATTGTTTGTCTCTTGCAGATCTACGCAATCGTCAGGAAGGAAATTTCTCAGTATGGTTGATAAAATAGCTGCAAATAAATATTTTCAACATGTATGTTTTGTTCTTATATATTAGTAATATTCTGATCGATACCTCTTGATACCTATTGATATATTTTTTGTATTTCTTGAATTGTCAGGCAACCGAGTTGTCCTATGTTCGAAGAGCTATGGAAGGTGTTTCAAATACGGAGATTCGATTGATGGTCACCGTTTCGAGTATTGAAGGTTGTTTATCATTAAACATTCCACCAGCACCGTCCGATCGTTTATGGTATGGTTTTAAACCCGTACCAAAAGTAAGTCTCACCGTAAAGCCTGCAGTTGGTGAGAGAACAGTTAATATCGTTTACATAACAAAATGGATTGAAACTAAGTTACTCAGGGAATTTGAAAAACTGGTTGTTTTACCAAATATGGACGATCTCATTTTACCGTTGTGTCCTAATTATCCTTATACAACAATGCGGTAGTCACATAAACAAAAAAGTATTGATTATCGTATTGTATTGTACATAATTCATTGATAAAATGAAAAACTATCATGTATATCCGCATTTGATTCGTAATTGCAATGTAGATTCGACCAGCAAATGACAAATATATTATCGTTGCAAAATTTCGCGTGTGTACGCTTTTCGGATAGCATTGCTATCGCAACATATTCTTCTTGTATGCACATCTGTGACTATACCAAAAGCAACGAACACGGATTACGAACAAATCGAGTACTTTCAACGAAGAATTAAAAACAAATTACAAACAATGACTGAAGTGTATTGTATTAAATGGTAATTAATTTTTGTTTTCTAAACAAACATCGTTTCTCGAGCATCGAATGAATATATCAATTCGTAATTTTAAAATTTCACACAAATTTTCAATATATCAATTTTTGATCATTTCCTTGGGACCATGCATATCGCGTTATTCCTTCGTTGTGGCAATGTGTAAAACTTGCATTGTGCAAAATAAAAAAGGACTTAATATGTAGAAGAAAATCCACGAGCTGCTGTTTTTTTTTATTTGTGATAATAGTGTCTCAACAACATCAATGATTATCTTGAAATTAATGGTATCTATGTTTGAAAAGTAACACGAACTCAATGTGAATTTGACAGTAAAAATAAAATGCTTATTATTTATAAGCATCACTATGATGCAGGATTGTAAATTGATCATTTCATAATCAAAATTACGAGATATAAGATGACTTACGCTATATTTATCCGTTTTAAGAAGCATAGCATAGTAATTGTAAATTGTTTCTATACTGCAATATACTGATATTTTGCGTGTGTACATATTACGATGCGACCGTTAAATCAACATTTAATGCAAGTGAACTTATACAAATTGAAATTTTAATCTTGTATGGCAATTATAAGTCTAATATATGAAACAATACGTAGGAGGTATGCGTGTGTGTATTCATAGTCGTTTGAATTTCTAGATTTTTAATTCTTTTATGACACACTAGATTAAAATCTCAAGTACACGTCTGATTTTCGATAATTGTTATTTTTCAAAGTCGCTTAGAACTAGGGATGAAAAGTTATAAGAGACAAGTCGAAAACTGTTACTTACTACATTGCTAAAAAATTGTGTATTTCTCATTTCTCACGATAAAATTTCCACAGAACAATATCACAGTTTAGAGATCGATATTCATACAGCACAGAATAAGAAAATAAATTATTTACAGGCATTTCGTTGGAACTTGGAAGCGCTAACTTTGAAGAACACACGGTGCAGTTTCCAATTCACGGACAGCCTTCGCCCAAGTTTCTATCCTTGGTGCGCAAACAAGAATAAGATCACCAAGTCTTCGTTTAGCCATTATCACAAACTCGCCTTGTCCATGACGTGCATCGCAGGCAGTTGGCACTCTTACACGAACATTTCTGCGATCATGGGAATCAGTAATATCTGCATCGTTGTTATTCTGTTTGAAAATCCATCAAAATTTTATGATTTTAATATATCATACAGGCTACCATCATACGATAATAATTACATGAAAACATTATGATCTACCTATGTATGCAATTGCAAGGAAAAAGATAGAAGAAAGAGCTGTTACCTCGTTCTCTTCGATTCGACGTAGAATTTTTGTTACTCTAAGAACAAGTTCGGCAGCTTCCAAATTCGGTTGTCTTTGGACGGCACTCACTGTACCTCTGGCTATGAAGTCGCTTTGACAATAAGCCTTGGCCAGTTCATCCATAGAACACGGTCTACAGTCTTCTTCCTCGTCATTAAATCGTCGCGACAATCCCTGTCGACTATCAATGTATCGTAATTCCAAATCATACTGCAATCTTGCATCATGTTCACCCGACACAAATTCCTCCGCTTCTATGTAAAGCGCCGCTGGCTGTTTCTTCGCGTGAAAACATCTGTGCGAAGCTATATCCTTGCCATCTCTCGGTGAATATATTGACCGAAGTTTGCCACGAGTTTCCAGATATACCCTTATCGGTCCTGAAATCTTGGTACACGTACGAAAACCAGATAATCTAAAAGGGCTGTCGTTACTGCTCGAATGTGTGTTGTTCTTTTCGTAGACGTTCTGCTTTCCTTCATTCAACTCGTAATTAACTTTCGATACCAGCCCAGCCAAAACAGGGGGTGAGAGAACAATGCGTAAAGCTCCGCGCGGATACCGCCAAAGTATCGTTCCTCTGGAGCATCGCAGATACACTGGTCGAACACCACGGCCTCCACCTCCGCTGTAACGTGATCAGACATGAAATTATTTGCCTTTTGATTATATATATATATATATATATATATATATATATATATATATATATAAAAA
>NIPQ01092755.1:11705-30415 GCA_002806875.1 Lepidotrigona ventralis hoosana
TATAAATATATATATATATATATATATATATATATATATATATATATATACTGTTGGTAGAGAGTCGTTGCTGGAACAGTTTCACGAAGCAGGCGAATTGGTCTGATGGTTCCCTCTAATCTGATCCCCATTTCCTGTTGCCTCCCTCTATCTACTCTCATTTTTGAAGTAATTACGTTTATCAATTGGCTCCTTGGAGATCTAATCATCCTGTCGGAGATCGGGATATCTAAACTCTCTGGGAAACAGCAGGATAATCTAGCTTCTCTACACACGGGGAACGTAGCAAGCAACCAAGATTTTAATCTCCTTTGCCGAGCAAGGATGGAATATAATACCCAGGAGAAGAGAAGGCAGATAAGATTTCAGTTGTTCAGAGAGGACAGAAAGCGTTACGTTTGAGAGCCAGTACCTTTCTGAAGTCTCCCTGAATGACCATGGGGGGTGGTTCCTTGGGGCGCAACTGGTTGGCAGGTGCTTGCCTTCCAGGACTTGCACTGATGTCTGTCACTTCCCCCCGGCCCTCCTGCAACAAAATTAATTTCGCTGTTAGCATCAGCTCTCTTCTTTCCTCCCCCCCCCACCCCCTCTTCAAATAAATCGGTCGGATAGACCGATATAATTCAATATAAATTAATTTAATTCGACAACTTCGTCCCATCACAGATTCCTAACTCGAAACAACTACGCGTGTCGTTCTAAATTACTCTCCCAATGAAAGAAATCCCAAGCGAAGAAAGGTAAACGACACTCACAAATGTACAGGCACTAAAGTGGAAAATTACAAGGGGGGAGGGGGGCGAGACGAGCAAATCAAATTTATAAAGTTAAACATCACTGGATGGAAAATGAAAACGTTTTGGCGCACGAAAGGTATCGGGAGGGGGAGGATTCCTGCCTTATCGGCTTAAAAGCTGCAGCAAATCGGGCTAAAACGGAAAGGGGGAGGTGGGATTTTCTGCTCGCGGCGCGGTTACACGCGAGATTCAATCAACTGGCTGATTAGAGGCTCGTAAAAATTGCAAGAGCTCTTTCTCTCTCTCTCTCCCAGTCGACTTTCCCCTGTGAAATTACGAACAATCGGAGATGCACGCGGTGGATTCAGAGGATCCGGCGAAAATAGAAACCCGCTTTGTCGGTCACTGATGCAAAGGTGCCTGGCGAACCAGGGCCGGCAGAGATAATAATCAGCTCTGTGCAAACACCGAGAGCTACGATCCACTAATTTTCTTTTCTCTCTCTCTCTCTCTCTTTCTCGTCCAGACGAGAAATTAGACCCCAGCTTATTGCCAGTTCGTTCCCCACGACTATGGGTTCAACTGGCTGATAAATTTTCCACCAGATTAATTCGACACTTTTTCAAAATCGTCTCTTTACAATCCTTTCAGTCGCAATGGCTCGATCCGAGCAGGGTGTTGAAATATCTTACTGAAAAATAAATATTAAATTCTGAGTTCAATCGAGCTGTCCCAGCGACATGTTACTATCATTGTATACAGAACTACGAAAAAGTTTCATCTTGCCTGAATATTTTAATCTGGAATTACATACGTCTAAATTAAGGCTCAGTTTGATGTTCTTTGAAACAAGGCAGATTGGATCGGGTATTTAGTATTGAAGCCTCGACAGATAGTCAGGTACGAGAGTTAGTTTAATTTTTATGAAAGAATTTTTAATTTCTATAGATTTGATTACAGGATTACATCGTTTAATCAGAAATCAAAAAAGTAGCGAGTATGAAAGAACTAAAGAGGCCAAGTAAGATCAACCTACGAAGAATGTTGTTTTTTCACCGAAAATTCGTATCTAAAGTAGTGAAAATTGTTACTACGAGAGTTTCATCGAGCAACAACTTAATAGAATCAATTTCCCAATGCTCGCAACTTGACTGCGTATTTTCCCCTGGCTTATCGGAAACTCGAAGTTAGAGAAAAACATATGTAAAATATGGGAAATGGAGTGCTTGTTTTAGACGTAAAAAAAAAGAAAAAAAAATTTGGTAATAAATAATAGTAATGATATATTGACGCCACTACGATGTCATCAAGAGAGCGAAAAGTTGAACATTTCGTATGAATTAATTAATTAATCTTGCCAAGATGTAATTGAAATTGAATTTTTAAATTAACGATAGGATTCTGATAATTAAATTTGAAATTTGATAATTTATTTTACCTGGATTAATTGGAAATTAATTTGCCAATCGAATTAAAAATCGGTTAAACGATCGTTGATCGTTGGGGGGAGGGGGAGGGGGGGGGTACACAACGAATAGCAAATTGCTTCAATTGTGCACATCTCGAAACCAATAAGCTTCCTTGAGCTGATCAAGGTATGCAGAGATTCCGTTTGGCGCTGAGAAACTGTGGGCACAAGTACACTGATAGAACTCATTAAGGGTAGCAAACAATGCTCGGGGAAAAGCAACCGCTTGTTAAAGAAGCTGTTTCAATTAGAATCAGTCAGAAACAGCAACGTTCCCGTCTTGTTCTTCCGTGGAACTTAAATCTCCATCAAGTGCTTCGCTTCTGCTATCTCGATAGTTTTTCAACAAATTTTCAGGTTAAGATCTTCTTTCGATTCATTCTCTTTTTTGGAAGTAATAGTAATGTGAATATAGACTTGAGCATTATAGGCTATGCTTGGTACGTATTTGCCACTGGATTCAAATTTTCCAATGAGAGATCTCTAAGAGCAGGAAGCATCCTTCATGAAAATTCAGACGAGAATTCTCACGAAAGGAAGAAAGGACAAAGATCTTCAAACAGAAGAAGACATGGTTCGGAATGGTATGCCGCACAGTAGAAATTCAGACGGAAACCTCAACTTCACTTTCGACGACGAAAGCCGACACGGACGACAGGCGCTTTAAAATTCCATCATCCGCCGATCAGAAGCCGGTTAATCCCGACCGCAACCTCTACCTGCAACCCACAGTGTCACCATTGTCGGTCATTCTGCGTCACCACTACACCAACATCCTCAAGGCCTGCTGTGCATATTATCGCATTTACTATCCCTCTCACGAGCATCCTACGACCGGTTTATATCCCAGCACGCGAGTAGCCGGTTCCACATTTTATCTCTCTGACTCACTCACTCACTCTCTCTCTCTCTCTCTCTCTCTCTCTTTCTCTGCTTTCGTTCAAAGCGGATCACGCGACCCGGAAACGCACCCCGTGCAGGCATGTGAAGAGGACGAGCCACGCGGCGGAGCCGCACATCCGGTCGCACAGGGACAATAAAGACATCCACACTTGCGCGGCCGATTTGCAGCCCCTTTTGTTGGCCGTCTCCTCGGGAAGGCCGGCAGCGGCCAGGAGGAGCTCGTCAGACTTGGTCGTACAGCCCTCAGCGCCCCTCTCCCTGGTCTCAGCCGGTGTCCAGGCCCTCTGCTGTTCCTCTCTCCTCTTTCTCGAGGCGTCGAGGTCCGTGGTGGTCCTTGGCGTGGCGCGTTTATCCATGCGTGCTACGCGAGCACAGCGGGATCGGTCTTACTACACGGAGAGCCGGAGTAGTCGTTACAGAGTACTCCCCCTCCGACACAACTGGGCCACCGGTCCACCCTCTACGCACACGATCTCTCTATCCGGCCGCACGACACGGGGGGACGGAGGGGACGGACTCGGACGTTAGGCTACCCTCGGTCGACGACTCGGCGGAGACACGAACACCGGACACCAGAGGGTCCGGACACGCGACACAGGTACGCGGATTACCTTGCGGGAGAAAAAAACAGCCCGTATCACCCCTCGAGAACATCCTCGCCTACCCCATGCTGGCTAATATGGCGGGAAGGAGCGCTCAGGAGCGTACGAGGCCGCGCCTGCGCCCCCACCGCCACCACCACGCAGAAGAATCCAGTGTAGGTGAGTATCGACCCGACGTGACGTCACCACTATCCTCGGCCAAACGCTCAACCCCCAACCCCCAACCCCCTAGCCCCCTCGCCCCTTCCTAACTTACTCTCTGTCTCTCGCGGTGATTCTCGGTTACGCTGCCGTCTCTCGTTTGCTCCGCTCGTTTTATCCCCGTCTATAGGTTATAACCGTCTCGCTCCACCGGCTACCGCGGGTTTCTCCGGCCACGTCTACGCGTTCCGCTAGCTATCGTGCATCGTAACTCGCTCTGCCGTTTGATTTTTCTTTAGACGCTTGTACTTCTTCTTGCTACAACTTTCCTTCGTTTTTTTTTCTTTTTTTTTTTGTTTTTTTTTTTGGATTGTCGCTACTGATCGTTGAGCTGGTTAGTTTTTTCCACTCGAATACCTTCGGACAGGTAATTGCCAGACTTCTTCTCGAAGTTACGATTCCTCTGCTCTTTAATTCGTTCGGTTGTATCGGGCAATTTGTAGACTCCACGGAAGGTCTAACGTACCAAGTGTTCTTTTTACCAAACGAGGTTCTAAAAAGATCGTACGACAGTGATTATAACGTAGCATTGTTGCAAGAATGTTTCTGTTGACAGAAGATCCAATGAATCATTCTCTAGTTATATTCTCGTACAGATTTTCACATTTAGCCTAATTTCAAGAATCCTATTCACAGAGTGCAAAATGAAACCACCGGTGTATAATTCCCGCTAATCTGCAGAACCTGTTTTCCACTCTTTCCCTTCTTCCAGCCGACTAGAGGATTCAGCCTGGACTCTATCAGCCTCTGCTCATCATCCAGAGCTATCAATACTCCTTTGTGCTCTCTTCATTTCTCACGACTTACACACAGCCAGGTGTAAGTTCCTTCTTTCATCTTTCATACTCGCCTTCGGAGGGGCCAGATCCTTGTCATCGATCTTCCACCATTATTTTTACTTCGACCCATTTCCACTGCTGCTTTCGGAAGGAATGTTCATTTATTCAGCTTTCATTTCACCGATGATGTGGATAATTGCATACGTCCTTCTGCTAACATTTCGCAACAATTTGTGCGAATTTATTCACCAAAGCGCGTACACACGAAACACACAGTGTGTTACTGTTCCCTTTATGCAAACCATAGACGCTCTTCTCCGCCTGGAATTGGTATTCTTTCCAACTTTCCCCACCGCAAATCCTGTCTCTCCCTTGTCTCTGGCTGCGAGTTGCTTATTCCTTCAACTGCTGATTAGTTGCAACGCTGTTTGACTTTACAGAGAGAGAGAGAGAGAGAGAGAGAGGGAGAGAGAGGGAGGAACCGGTCCAATCCTGGTTCCTCTGTCTGCCAACTTAACGACACACAAACGCTATTACTCGCGAATCCTTTGTTTCTGATGTGGTCCATGCTGTTTGTTGGCTCGTTTAATTAGGGGAATATCTGTAATATCGTAATATCGCGAGCTATGCCGCCGATTTTTAGTTAAGTTTTGCTATCCAGAAACACGGTGTTTCGCTTCAAAGCGAAGCAATTTTGTTCCATTTCGATGTACACGATCGAGGCAGAGTTTTCGATCATTATCTTGGCACAGAATTTGCAGCGTAGGTTTCTTTTCTTCCAGGATTCCGCGAATAACATTTAAATATTAGGAGGTTACGATAACGTGAAGTGAGCAAAGTGTGAAAAATGATCTCTCTTCCTGCAACGATTATTCCTGGTCAACATCGCGACCACTTTGGCCGAGGACACCACGTGTTGTGTGCCTGTCCGGATGACAAATCGCGTGAAATTGGTGCTGAACTGTACGTATTAAGAGAAAAGAAGCGTAAGACGAGTAAAATACGTAAAGGCTGGAGGAGTTCAAAAAGTGTCCAAACAAGAGGAGAAACGTCACGACGGAGGAAGCGAAGTGGCAGCGAATGGGATGGAAGCACTTTTGGTCCCTTCCCATAAGGAAGCATCCTTGTGGCGAGGCCGAATAAGTGCCGAAAATTTCAAGAATCTTCAGCTTATACTCGTTATAGCATCGCTTTAGCCGATGTCTTTCTTTTCTCAAGCCTTCTTCAGCTTGCCAGCGTGACAGTTTCCAACTTTTACCTTGGACTGGTAGTAATTAATAAAGTTAATAAAGACCAACGATCTCTCGATCAAAGTCTACAACGAGCCGTACGAATGTATCAAGTAGCGATGTGTTTCCAAGTATGAAAAGAATTGGTTTTACCAAGGCTTACTTATGAAGAGAAGTCTGAAAAGAAGAGAGGTTTTCCTTTTGTTTAAAACACTACACATTGCAGAATAGAAGTCTGAAAAGAAGAGACGCCTGAAAAGAAGATATTCTGAAAAGAAGAGAAGTCTAAAAAGAAGAGAAGTTTTTCTTTTGTTTGAAACAGTAAACATTGCAGAAGAGAAGTCTGAAAAGAACAGACGCCCAAAAAGAAGACATTTTGAAAAGAAGAGAAGTCTAAAAGGAAGATAAGTCTGAAAAGAAGGGAATTTTTTTAAAAAAAAACACTAAGCATTGCAGAAGAGAAGTCTGAAAAGAAGAAGTTTTCCTTTTGTTTAAAACACTACACATTGCAGAAGAGAAGTCTGAAGAGAAGAGACGCCTAAAAAGAAGATATTTTGAAAAGAAGATAAGTCTGAAAAGAAGAGAAGTTTTCCTTTTGTTTAAAACACTAAACATTGCAGCATTCGCGTAACTAAATGCAGCTTATAGGATGATTTGTCTTAACATTATAATTCTAATAAAATACATTTCGTATGATAAAATTTATTTATTTTATCGCCGTTTGCAATACTACAATTACTTTGCACGAATTTCTCCAGTCTGTCGCGATGATTTGTAGAAAATCTGCCATGGCTATCAGTTCACTATGATACTCTGTATTACATCTTGTCCTGTGCACAATCTCAATTCTCTTTATTTTTCCACCTTCGTTCCGCTCATAATTTTCCAATTCCTCCCTTCCCCCCCCTCTTCCAAGCCACTCTAATCTCCGATTTCTCCATCTAACCAACCCAATCTAACCTAATTCCCACTGTCTTCGTCCTGTTTCTCCACTTATTTATCTCCCCCGTGGCTCCTTGTTCCTCTTGTCTTCTTTTTTACCCCCACCACTATAAAGTCCGTCTTTCTTTTGCCGGTGGAGGAAGTGCAACGACGCTCTGCACGTAGTAATGTTGACGGTTGCACTNCGTGAGATTCACACACGACAAAAGGGGGACTCGCGTGAAAGGAGTTCTGGCAACTGCAAACAGATGCTGATATATTCCCCATAGCCAGCGACGTCGATCATGCAATGTGAGCTGACCTGATGTGGGGGGTCGAAACGATATCTCTTCCGGTTACTCACTTTTCTGCGGCCGCAGCAGAGCATGGCTGCTGCGCTGCAGCTGCGGCCAGCCGTCGACGAGAGTTGAGGCTGATGACAGACGTAGCTGAGTCGTGCGCCCCCTTCCCGCTGCAGCTGCACCACGCGCACCTGCAGCTGCACCTGCTCCCGCTCCCGCTGCCCTTGACCGACACCGACTCGACCACCGTACTTGATGCGCACGTGTTTTCGCCACTGCATGAGTTCGGTGCGTCATGCCCTCTTCCTGAAATTCCACTGCCTGTTAGTGAAAAGGCACGCGTGCTTCAAAGGGAGGACGGAAGGGGTGGGAGGGAGGAGAGGTACCTTTGACCTTTGAGAGAGAGTTTTTATACTAATATAAATTGAAGTCAATCAGGGCCAAAAATTTCAAAGTGTTCGAAGAAGAATATCGGATGGAATTTTGAAATTTGCGTTTGATTCAATCTTCTTCTGGAGAAGCAGAGAGCCTGACCGCAAGAATTAATTAGCGAGCGACGAAGGCTAAAGGGCTTGGGGATGGGGGAATTTCGGAATCTTCGTATATACACACACACACACACACACATACACAGTCTTGCTATCAAAAGCAATCACCGTTACGTAACACGTCGTTGCTAAAAGGCTTCCCCACCAAGGGGTGTTGCGCCGTACGTTGCTAATGCACTTTGTTAGCAAAGCAGCCCCGTAGTCGCAAATTTTTGTTGAAGCTAAGGATGCCAGGAGTCGCCCACCCCCTTTCTTACCCCCTTGGGAAAGCAGGACAGTATCGATCGATACGTACACCATGGGAGGGAGAGAATCCACCTACCACACACTAAACGTCTCTATAATCTTCACCATGCACACACTCTGGGTATCCTGAATCCTGACACCTATGAGTAATCATACACCATCGCTTGCTTGGAAACTTTTAACATAACGCTGTCAGTGATATCATTCTTCCTTTATGACGCATCGTGCTTTTGCAGAAATTATAGCGTAAAATATACGACTATTGTTCAACGAATACACTTCTCGCCCGTTCTTTCCTAGAATACCTGAATCATTTACCTGCGTGTGGAACTGACAATTGATTCACCGACAACAAGTCAACTCGACTCACACCAAATTCCACCAATTTTCATTCTTACGTTTCTGAACTTACGTCCTGAACTTTTGAAATCATTCAAATTTTCAATTCTCAAGCCGTATTTATTTACGTAGATCTCCAATCGTGTTGTTATGTACTCCAATTTTTTTGGAATGCTCAAACTTCTCGCTTCTTCTTTCGACGACCTGAATCATTTTCAAGCGTGTGATACACGATAGTTGATTTGTTGATTCACTCGATTGATACCAAATTTGAGAATATTCCAATTTTCGTCATTTCTTGCATTTCTGAGTAGCCCGAACTTTCGAAATCCACCAAATTCTACTGCCAAATTTAGATCTCCAATCGTGTTATTACACTTATATATATCCCAATCTTTTTGGAATGATCAAACTTGTCGCTTCTTCTTTCGACGACCTGAATCATTTTCAAGCGTGTGATACACGATAGTTGATTCACCCGATTTATACCAAATTTGAGAATTTTCTAATTTTAGTCATTCTTACGTTTCTGAACAACCTGAACATTTGAAATCATTCAAACTTTCAATTCTCAAGCCGTATTTATTTACGTAGATCTCCAATCGTGTTGTTACATTTATATATATATATATAATTTATATATTATATACCCCAATTTATATATATATAATTTATATATATATATATATTTATACATATATTGGGGGTAGCCCAAACTTTTGAAATCATCCAAATTTTCAATTCTCAAGCCATATTTATGTAGATCTCCAATCGTGTTGTTACATTTATATATATATATATACCCCAATTTTTTTAGAATGCTAAAACTTCTTGCTTCTTCTTTCGACGACCTGAATCATTTTCAAGCGTGTGAAACACGATAGTTGATTTGTTGATTCACTCGATTGATACCAAGTTTGAGAATATTCCAATTTTCGTCATTTCTTGCATTTCTGAGTAGCCCGAACTTTCGAAATCCACCAAATTCTACTGTCAAATTTAGATCTCCAATCGTGTTATTACACTTATATATATCCCAATCTTTTTGGAATGATCAAACTTGTCGCTTCTTCTTTCGACGACCTGAATCATTTTCAAGCGTGTGATACACGATAGTTGATTCACCCGATTTATACCAAATTTGAGAATTTTCTAATTTTAGTCATTCTTACGTTTCTGAACAACCTGAACATTTGAAATCATTCAAACTTTCAATTCTCAAGCCGTATTTATTTACGTAGATCTCCAATCGTGTTGTTACATTTATATATATATATATAATTTATATATTATATACCCCAATTTATATATATATAATTTATATATATATATATATTTATACATATATTGGGGGTAGCCCAAACTTTTGAAATCATCCAAATTTTCAATTCTCAAGCCATATTTATGTAGATCTCCAATCGTGTTGTTACATTTATATATATATATATACCCCAATTTTTTTAGAATGCTAAAACTTCTTGCTTCTTCTTTCGACGACCTGAATCATTTTCAAGCGTGTGAAACACGATAGTTGATTTGTTGGTTCACTCGATTGATACCAAGTTTGAGAATATTCCAATTTTCGTCATTTCTTGCATTTCTGAGTAGCCCGAACTTTCGAAATCCATCAAATTTATGTAGATCTCCACGTTACACTTATATATACCCCAATATCTTGGAATGCTGAAGCTTCTGAATTCTCGGGAGCGGCTTCTGGATTTCGAGTTCGTCTGGAATTAGAGTAAGAGAAAAACTGCCTAGGCATCCGGGTCGTCAATTAGTAAGTAACTGCTCGAGAGTTGCACGTCGAACAACGTGCCATTACGCACGCGGGGGCCGTGATTCAGCGTTAATTAATGAGGCTGGATTTAATCGGAGGGAGGGCTGCAGCGTTATTAAAAATTCAACTGGAACGCGGCTGGCGGAACGGAGACGACGAACGTGGAAGTGTCGAAACCGCCTCGATAATCGATGAATCCGACGCGGGCGACGTTTATTTTCGGGCAAAACAGGGAACGTATGCAGAAGAACGAAGAAGTATACCGTCGGGAGTGAATGTAGAAACGAGGCCAGCGTATCGCGTGCCAAATTAAAATCGCTCGATCATCTGGGATGGTTCCTCTCGCCATTAATAAATTAACACGCCGTGATATCGACTGGCTGCTGGATGAAGTTATTAGGTCACTCTCACCGCGTGTCTGATACTCCCTCTGGCATATTTCTTCTCATATTGCCATCCCGTTGGAATTCTCTATAAATCACGCGGCATTAATCTAAAAGGTAAATATACCGGTAAAATTCCAGTGAAATCAACTAATTATCACCTGTACCTAACTTCAACTTTTTTATCCCCAGTTTCCTAGGGAATTAAACATGATCTGAACACTCAGTCTCTCGACTGGTGTGTGTGTGTGTGTGTGTGTGTATGTGTCTTCGAGTTGTACGTACATGTGCTTCAGAATTATTTCTTCTTATACTTCATACTTCTCAAAATTTCACCAAGAGAAAAGTGAACCAACCTCTGCAAACACTGGCCCTTCTCTAATTTGGACTTGGGACGAAGGTTCCTCTTTGAAACAGATGGAAGAATCGTTCAAATCATTGCAACTAAATTATGCAACGTGTCCAATTAAAGTTCGCCTCGGGGCTGTAGCTTGAAAGAGCGATCAGCAAGGGATCGGAACGACGCAGAACGATGATATATATATATATATTTAAATCATCAGGCGAGCAAGGGCCGAAACAAAAACGCCTACGTGTTTTCAGATCTCTTCAACTAGTAACCGAGTAATCGATCGCACGTGCGCAATCACAGTTGACCTACGACCACTGAGAATTATGCCAGGAATCTCATAACCGACGTCCATCACCGACCGAATGTCTCGGTCTTCAATTCAATCGGGGGAGGAGGGGGGAAGGGGGTGGGTGGGTTTGTACTATTCATACGACACATTCTGTGTCAAGCTCGCGTTAGCTCATTAAGAATCAATGAAATCCTCAACCGCGTGCGGCTGTCGGTGGTATAACCTTGACCTGGCTCCTTCCTTTCATGGATTTTCCCCTAGAAAGGAGAGGAGGCCTCCTCCTCTGTGCATGGGGGACAATTTGCCGAGTGATCTCTCGCCTGGACCACGTGCGATGCCTGGGTTGTCTGGAATCTTGGACCAATTAGGCGGACCAACAGGAATGGGGAAAATCATGGTGATAATTCGCGAGAGAGATTGAGCAAAATTGTAGAGAAAGAGACGACGAAATCTTCTGGTTGCTCATGGCATCTCCATGGGGATAGCAATCCTCGAATATCCTTGTAGCAGTTTTGTTATGTTTACTACATTACAGAAATTTAGATTGTTATCTGCTTTTGAGATTGTTTAGCAACTTTCTTAATTGTCTGAATTTCCAGCATCTTCGACGTCTAAGAATTAATAAGAATGAAAAGGAAGAACTATATATAAATACGTTCTGAAAATTTTTTGGTTTACTTACTAGACTAAGACTGCAAGGTTATTGCCTGTGCTAATTTTGGTCAGAAGGTAGCAAGAGGTAAAGGGGATGTAAATTATAATTTCCAGTACAGCATCTCGATGCGCTGGGAGTTTTTGAGTTTACTCTAGCTAGTGGAAAGTTCTTCTTATTAGTCTACTACCATCCCCGCGCTCCTGTGAAGCTTGATATAAGCTCACAAACAACGTCGCTACGCTCCTCGAGTAAACGACCAATCGGCCCCTGGCGATGCTTCTGCCAGTGAACGTGTTGCAGGGAAAAAGCGCGCAGCATAATGATAATGATGCACGTGCAAGGGTAAACTGTCGTATTCCCCCAAGGATTTCCTTCCTGCTATCACGGAGCACGCATCGTTCATGCAATCTTCTGGACCAGAGAGAGAGAGTCACTTCCGAATGAACAACTCCCAAATTTCTAAAACTCTTTCCTAACTTCCAATTCTAACTCTGTGCACATCCTATACATTACAAAAACAGACAGATTATAAATATTTTCTTGAAGAAAAGAAAAAAAAAATGAAAGAAAGAAAGGAAGAGAGAAGAATAGAAGAGACACATAGAACATAGTATACTGAGTGGCTACTGAGGCAATAAACACTAACAATACAGATTGCAAGAGTCCAATCGAACAGGCCTCGATAATTCGAAATAAGAATTTCGATCATCGTTTCAACGGACCACGTTTGGTTAGATGCTTGCTGTCACGTACAATCAATGCAAACGAAACGATGATATTTAATGGTTATTCGAAGCACGAGCGGCGTGCCTTGAAAATAGGGGGCACCTGTACGCTCGTCTCACAAACAGGGATATCGCGTTGAATTGCAAAGAAGAGAAGGAACATGAGCTGATGGCATGCCATGCAGATTCACTCGTATTTCCAGAGTAATTTCCAGCCTATGTACATAATTCTCTGGGCACACTTAGAAGGAGATATTCGCGCGATTCGAAATGACAGATTAGAATGATAAAAACACACACGTGTGTACATGTAAATGCAGAGTGTCGAATTGGTACCTTCTAAAAATCATTTCTCGTGCGAAGGGCCGTCGGGTCCCTGCTCGAGTAGACCTGAGTCACTTCTCTCATTCTGGTCCACCGATTACCCTCTCGCGCTCTCCTGAAACAAAATCCAGATAACTACGTTAGGCACGTAAGTGCTCGGTGAGATTTTCCATTAGTTGGAAAAATCTAATCTAACTAACTCAAAGTTACAGAAACTTTGACATTTAAGTTTTTTTATTTTATTTCTTATATTGCGGCGTTGCGTTATTACTACTTAAAATATATGAATAATATTTAGTAAACAGCAAGTGACGATGAGGGAATATCCTTCGCGTAATAAAAATAAAACATAAATGTGATTTTTGTTTATGAATAACGAAGCTTTAAAGATGCAACTCGGCGCCAGTTGGACAGCAACCCGCCATACACTGAAACCCCACGGAACTGAACGTCACGGCGCGGTGTACGACGGGTTGCAAGTCAACAGGCGCCCACATCGAAACCTTTATACAAAGAATCTTTGTTATGAGATTTGTGGAGAATTTGAAAGAGCAGAAATATGAAAATAGCATCCAAAGTAAAATATAAATTTCATAAGAATCTGAATTTACGTATATGTCCACAGTACAATTACGAATCGAACGAGTATAACGACCATGATAAATAAGACTTTACGCTTTTGTGGAAACCCGCAGAATTTTTAAAAGATTCACGGCAAGGATATTGATCCAAACGTCCCGTTTTATGAACAATTCAACTGCTTTATTTTAAGAGAATGAGAGAGAGAGAGAGAGAGAGAGAGAAAGAGAAATGAGACAGACAAGAATTTAAATTTGAATTCCTGAGAGAATCGATGAATCGACGAATGTTTAAAGCTCCTACACGTGAAAATTCGAAAAATTTTCGTAGACGTTTGGCTTCGACAGGCAGAAGAGGAAAGCTTCCCGGACACTTGACTCTGCAGACATCTCCATCGGGAAACGTCAGCGTTTAAGCAAAGCAGCTTTCAATATTAGATAAAGCTCGAGGGCCACTGTCCTTTTGATCACTCATCGTTTCTTTCATTTCCCAGCAAACAATTGGATAAATAATGTTTTGTATAATTTATCTAAACAAACAAACAAACACACACACACATCAACTAGATTTAAGGATTTAAACATTTCGATCACTCTTATGTTGGAAAACAATATTGAAGTTTTTAATCCCACGTGCAAAATCATTGATCTTTATCATTATCATAACTTATCAATTTTTGCTTAATTTGTACAAATTTATTTTTTATTGCTTCCTTTTAATATATATATATTAAATAATATATTTTTTCGTCGTAATATATATATTGCTTCCTTTTAATATACTTTGATTAACTATATTCAATAATACTTTGAGCATGGTTTTTCAATAATGCTCTACTCTTTTACACATTTTCATACTTTTCTGAATACAGAAATTCCGAGTGCATGATATATGAAACATTGATCAATCCTCACTGCATAAACTTCAACACGATAGCCTCTTTAATACTCTTGATCAATTCCACAAATCAAATTCGATATCTCGATCGGACCCTCCCTCCCCCCCCCTCCCGTTTCATACTGTTCAAATACTCAAGCGGCGAATATAATCAACTTGCAAAATTTCGAACACTCCGGAGCCTCTAATAGCTGGGCACTCGATCTTCAACGACACAGATATAAAGCCAACTGAAATCATCTCGAAAGCATCCAGTAATTTACCAAACAATTCAGGCAACTGATTCGAACGGGCGATCCGCTGATCACAAACACCATCTACAAAACGCTCGAACAATTCGCGCTGGTATCTCGCACAGAGGATCGGCGGAATTTTTGCGGCGAGGCACAACAGAGGCGCGTTATAGAGAGAGAGAGAGAGAGAGAGAGAGAGAAGGAAAAAAAGAGTGAACTGAAAAAAGCTGTCCACGAGGAGGCACGCGAGATTAACTACACCGACTCACGCCAAGCGTAACTTAACAACGTCGTACACGCCACTTAACGCCCAACATCGCGGCACACGATTTTCGACGACGACGACGACGACGACGACGGCTTCACAGGGGGACGGACGAGCGCGGTCTCAAACTGCGCGAGGACGTGTGTGTGCCGTCGTTAAATAAAAGGGGGTACCCACTACTGCGCAAAATCTTTGTCGTAAGGGCGGTTCGATCGGACCGTTTGGTCCATGTGACATCAGTCACCTTCCGGATGATAACTCAATCGACTTCCTCTCTCTGTCTCTCTCTCTCTCTCTCATGCTTGCTTCGCCAAATTTCCATCATTTTTTCCAAAAATTCCCTTGGTTCCGGAGGATCTCTTTAATGACAAGCGTGCAAGTTGAAATGAAATCTAAGCTGAACATCCCTCCATTTGGAATTCAGCATACTGAAAGTACTATTTCTCGTTTGTTGTTTGGTAATACGTGTAAATTGGCAGCTGCTCGAAACAATGAGAATTATTTAAAAAGCATACAGTTTTTTCTCGAATTCAACTTGGCTTGGTTGACTTGGCTTTAAAAATATTTACTACTTCAGGACCCCGCTGCTTTCAATGTCTCAGATTGCACGAGGGTATAGCCACAGTTCAGCGCAAAAACGTTCTCGTTTCAGAAATTTAATGCGGCCAGCCGAAAAAGTTGCGTGAGAGGATGTTTGAAACTTCATCCGCATAAAGTCTCCCCTACCCGCACCATTCATTATTTATTTTCAGTAGAGTGCATTGGCATGAATAAACAAAGCCACGACTGTGGGAACTCTGTTCCAGGACGAACATTTCCACGTAAGTAGAGTTTCTTTCTGAAGCAGCTCACAGAGCTATAAAAAGAAGAGAAAAACTCGGAAGAAACTAGCATCTGTAAAACTCCCTAGAAACTATCCAAGCAAGAAGATATTGTTTCGAGTGCTGTTGCACTAAAGTTGTTAGAACCTATACCCACCGCTGCGCTACGAGGGAAGAAAGAATCCGTCGACATTCAACTGGTCCTCCCGAAACTTCATTCCGCTTCCGTTTCACATTCTATCGATCCCGAAGATGCAAGAAGCAATGAAGAAGCTGGCGCAAAAGGGGGGCGAACCGGTCAGATCAAACCTGACTGAACACCACCTTGGGACATTCCTTCCGCTTTCGCAGAAGAGGAGAATCTAATAAGAACAATACTCGCGAACATTCGCAGGGCTGATGACGTTGCAATTTTTATATTCTTCTTGGAATATAGCGAGCGATATGTATACCGGTTTAACGATCCCATTATCTTCAAAGAAAGTTATAGAAGGTGGATAGTAAAGCTATTTATACGCTCCTCCGCGTTTCGCCCTAAGGGTGTCGTTATTCTAATTATGGACTCTTCCCCCCGTGTGTAGAGTCCGGCTTAGGAATCACGATATATTAAAAAAAAAAAAAAAAAAAAAAAAAAAAAAACCGAGTCTCCAAAAAGTGTCTCTTCTTTAAAATGTCTCTTCGCGATATAATTGCCCCGACATGCAGGTTCAACCTGTAGGAAATAAGAGATAAACCAAGCCGAATTATTTGGTATTTGCAATTCTGGTACTTAGGGTTGGCGATCAGCCGAACTCGTAGGACTTACGGATCGTTACGGGCGGAAGAAGAAGATTATTGAAAAGCGGTACGCGACGAAGGAGGGAAAGAAACGACTGCGAGCGTGAAAAATAGATGCCAGTAGGGTCGATAAGGTGGCAATGGACGCAGAAGAAGCTCGTGGAGCGCAATTTCGGATCGTACGGCAGCGTAGCTTGAGGCCTGGATCGATAAGGGATACGTTTAAGGGCGAGAGAGTAACAGGAGCATCGCAGCAGCCAGCAATATCTTGCTCATTGTCATTCGTTTCTACGTCTATCGAACGACACCTGTCGCTATCCTTCCGACCAATGTATCTTTTTATCTAAAATCATGAGGAGGGAGAAGAGACAAACGAGCAAAGTAATGGAACAAAGTGATGCACCTGCCTAACCTCAAAATAGAAGGCAAAATATAAAATATATACATATATATATATATATACATGTACGAAACGAGCAAGAAGCAGGCACAAAAGAAGAGCGTAAGGAGAATAAATAAGAAAAGTAGGTAACAAAGCGAGGTAGTAGTAGTACAGTGGTATGAAACGACGTGAAAGAACATGGAAACACAAGCCGAAGAAAAAGGTGAAGAAAGGGAAGAGGGTCGAGTGAAGCACGATTTCGTGGTGGCGTGTCAGAGCCAATGGTCCCGGACCAGTGGATCGATATACCCTTTTTCGAGAGTACCTTCAACCGACCCTCCCTCGACTCGTACCAACGTACAACACACAACATGTACCCGCACGCACACACGTGAACAACACACTCACAACCCTCTTTCCTCCCTCTGGTCTGAAGAAAGACGCGCGTGTCTCTTGGACAGCTCTCTCTCTCTCTCTCTCTCTCTCTCTCTTTACTGAATGAAATCAAAGTGACCAGGAGCCGGTGTGCACCGGTTTGTCCGACCGGTTTGGTCTCACAACGTACCTTTGCAGCGGCCGATGCGTACGGGCAGCTAGCTCGAAAGCCAGGAAAGCGAACGTGGCTCTGGCACGGTCCGTCTCTCCCCTTTGACTTTTTCAGCGGGCAAGAAGGAAGCGGGCACGAGTCTTCCGGTCGCAGCTTTCTCACTTCACCGTTATAAACGCCACGCGGGAATCAATACGCGCGCCTGCCTCAAGCTTCTCCCTCTCTCTTTCCCGCTCGTGTTTCACACTCCTCCGGTAAGCCTCTGGCTCTCCCTGTCTCTCCCTGTCTCTCGCCCGGCTCTCCCGCGATTCTCCACTCGAGCAGAGCAGCAGCCAGCTACTCCAACTGTCCCCCCGTGCGTTGTCGCGGCTCCGCACTCAATTGCGAGCCGTGTGCCAAAGCTAGGCTGCTACCGACCACCAGGAGGCGAACCACTCGACGACGGTGGACTCCTGGCGCCGTTTTAGCCTTCCCTCGCCGAACGGAGGACACGCCGTCCTATGTCTCGCGGACGTATCTCGCAGTCACGGAAAACCGAGGATTCGCCTGACGACGGTGTGCAACGCACCGCGCCGCATAACCACGACTACCTAGAGCAGCCGGGCGGACATGTTGGTCGAGGCAACTGCGCACACGCGCCCCCGGCTCCTCTTCTTCTTGCGTACTCGCCGCGGCCCTCCAGACTACGCTGAATCAATTTTTCCGCCGGGCCGAAGTCGATTTTCGAGTTCCTTTTCAGCCTCTTTTCCTTCGTTTTATTCCGTTTCTTCTTCTTCTNTATATATATATATATATATATATATATATATATATATATATATTTGGCTTGTTTGCAATTTCTTCCTCTGCGGGTTGGGAGTCAATCTCTAGCTGCAAAAAATGTATTTCTAGTTAGAAAGCGTTCGTTGGTAAGCAATTACTTTTCTCTTCTTCTCCTACTCTTCTGTTCTGATTAGAATTTTTTTCTTTTTCTTTTGAACATTAAATACCAATGGAGATGAACTTGCAATACAAAACAATCAAATTTCGATCAAGTGACAAATAGACGTTCCACGAATGATCCAATCGCAATTGATCTTCTCTTGTCGTTCATTTTTACCATTGTACGCCCGTACAATTCTGTTTCTCTCGATCGATTCGAATCAATCGGACGTGAGGAGCCTACAGCATAAAGGGAGAAAATTTTGATTAGACATTGATGATGAGGTGGTGTTATCGCAGCGTGGATTAGTCGCTATGGTTATTTCGTCGGACTTAATAGGTTTATTGATTCTTCTGGATCTCAGTTGACCGAGCGGCTTTTTGACTTTTTTTTCTCCACACACCCCCCTCCCCCCCTCTCCCCCTTGGCCCGATGCAACAGGTTATTTGAATGCTTTCTGCGAATTCTTTGTTTTTTCTTTCTCTTTTTTTTTTTCTTTTTTTT
>NIPQ01092757.1:1839-24666 GCA_002806875.1 Lepidotrigona ventralis hoosana
GGATTAAAATTTAAAAAAAAAAAAAAAATAGAATGTAAATTCATTTAGAGAAATTGCATGATTGAACGTTACCGTTACGCGCAACGTTGGTTACTAATGGGCTTGAAAATTTCCATCGAAGAGAATTTTTATTAAAAATAAAATTACAAAAATTCTGCGAAAAATTCTGTTTTATTAAAAGGACGACGAATTTAATACTCGTTAAAAAAAAAAAAAAATAGTAGAAAGAAAAACATATTGGGGCGAAAAAAATTTCGTTTGGTTCGTCTCGTTCGAGGAGATTCTACATGTAGCTTCTACATACGATTATTTCTAGCGAGTATTATTTTCGTGAACCTCACCTCCGTCGCCGATCAGCCGCATTTGTACTAAACTCGGGTCCTCGTTGTGATCCTCGAGAACAGTATCATCGGTGACAGTCAAATCCTGAAAATCGCGTCGTCGGAATTACTTTAGATCGTTGCTTCGTTTCGAATTTTAATATTTTCTAGAAACTTGTTATCTTTTGTTATGAATGATACTGATAATAAAGAAGATATAACTTCATTTTTATCGTAACTTTCATAAATATATCTTAAGTACGCGTTGAGAACTTTATTTATTTACCTAATCGCATTAGTCGTGTCTTTAATATACTCGAGAGTTATATATATTATACATTTCAAACATTTTATTTCATCTATATTCTTTCACGATTGCGTTTTATTAAAAAAAGATATCGAATAACTTGCTCGTGACGATCATCAGGTCGCAGATTTTGTCAACAAATAGTCAACAACCAATTCTAAATTGCAGCTAAATCGCGGGTAATCTGACAAAAGATTCTAATAAAAATCTAACAATTATCCGGAATATAAGAGATCAACGAAATTTATTGAATAAATCATTATATTAATTACACTAAGCAATTTTAGTCATCGATCGCCGTGTTTTTTCGACCAAGAACAGGGAGTTGAAAATCAAGCAAAGTATCTTTCGTTCTCGTGGCTCGACTCGAGGCTATCGATCGAGTGACATTAGACTAGTTTCGAGAACGAGCGATAAATCTTTCTCACGAGCAATTTACAATTCTCGCGGATGTTTGTCTGCAAGAGCCGGGAGAAACCCGGTAATCTGTGTCTTCGGGCAGACGCGTGTCTGCCAATTTAAATGTCAAAGGTAGTCGACGGACTAACGTCTCGTTAAAGTCGTATCAATGTAACCGTTTCCGTCAACGAGTCTAACCGATCGATCGCACTGAACCATCGGTAAAACTCGAAAGGGGGATTTTCTCTTTCTGAGAGTAAAAACTTTCTCTACTCGTGTTCACGTTAAATAATAAGATTTATTTCCCACGAGAGATGCAGGAGTTTGCGAAAACGTTCGAGCACTTGTAGACAGATATTATAAGTAGTATTGTCGCGAAGATTCATATTTTTGCAATAGTTGGACACTTTAGACACTTAGACTTTACATTGTAGGGGATTATTATGAAAATCCATGTCTTCTCGAGGATATAATTTAAAATTGCTGCAATACAGTTTCTTATATTGTGGCAAATAGGATTTTTGTAAATATATTACATTTATATGGTATATATTAAATATTATAAAAATACTTTGGATATTATATGTAGTTTTATGTGTCTTACGCTTTATAAAATGTCTCGTGAATATATAAAAAATTTATAGATACGATACGAATATTGTTAAGATGATACTGAAACATACGTGAGTACAAACATTTCCCGTAGCAAATGCTCATTTTTTGCATTTTCGTAGAGCGAACGTGAAAGAAAAAAGAGGACGAGGTTACCTTGGTGGACTCGTTGTAACCAACGATGACGGCGGTGTACCATTGCGTAGTGCCCTCGGCCCGATAAACCTCGACCCTGAAGCCAACTAGAACGCTCGGCGTGGTTAACAGAATTCTCTGCCCGTCCTGCATTTCTGCCCATCGCCTGACAGCGCTCGCCCAGGGCACCGAGCCCTTCGTCAGCTCCCAGTCCTGCTGCAAGAACAACGAATCGGTTGAAGCCTCGTTATCACTTCTCGTCGTGACAGTTTCGAATTACGTGATTGCATAATCGAGCACTTATTAACCCTTTTCCCGCTACAGCAGACCATGACACGTCGTTGGCTAACAATGATCACATGACACTCACAGTGTGTTAGAATAATAATCGTAAAATAGTAAAACAATGAGATCATTTTGCTTTAAAAAGAAAAGGGAAAAGAGAAGGAAAAATTAACGAATCGATTGTTTTCTTTATTCGTCGACTAAATCCTGACTAAGAGCGATTCACTCGCATGGTGAAAGCCAGAGGAACGATTTGATAGCTAGATAGACATTACGTAGAACGTCGGGTAAATTCGGTAATGGTGTTATAATTGCCGTTATATTGCTACCATTATTGTGCATCGTCGTCATGCTTCGCATGTCGTGATTGCACAACGCATCGACGTAACGTGACGATCGTGACATAACGAGAAGACGTTGACGAACATACATAGTATATGTGTGATACTTCGCGAGAATATCAAACGCGGGGGAAAGAGTTGAAACTGTTGAAACGACTCTATCGATCAGTTCGAAGAGTTATTAAGCCATTATTCTGTTTGTGCTACACACACTTTCTCGAGAAAGTCATCTGGAATTTTCATGCAGAAACAAATCACTTGTTGAATCGACAGAGTTCAGAAACCACAGAACGTATGATGTTCCTCGAATTAGGAACGCAAATTAACAACAAGAGGCAAGAATAAGGATGCAGCTTCCACAGAGAAATTAGAAAGAATTTTTAAATTGAAATAAAAAATTGTCAATCTGACTGACGTCAGTTCGAAAAAAAAAATTGATCAAGAAGAATTAATCATTTGAATACTTTAGTATCTCGTCAAATATACTTGTGTTTCATAAAATTATGAATTACCTGCAANGCTGTCAAATATACTTGTGTTTCATAAAATTATGAATTACCTGCAACAAGAAACATTTGCCTTTCAACCCTTCGAGTATTGCACGAATGATCTTACAATATATTGAACAAACACATCAAAAGATGCATACATTCTCAATTTGTCATTAACATTTACATGCATCAGAACTCATGTTCATTCGATACAGTGAAATTTCGTTTGGAATTTAAACTCGTCGTGGGGCGATACGTATTCATATATACGACAGGACAGATAAGAGGCGAATCGAGACGCGTTCAGACGTTCTGGCATAATGTTCTCACCCCTTTCGACGAAAGAACTCGAAACTCCAAACATTCCTCTCGTCGGGATCGAACGATATATTCCCAGCACTCGTGGCGTGTGCGTTGAAGTTAAAAAACGTTAAAGAGAAAGAGGAAGAGAAGGAAAGGGAGCGAGGGTTGCGGGTCGCGCGACACAGGACCCGTTAGGTAAAACGGGAATATGTTGGCGCCTCGCGTTGGCCGTTCTCCAACTGTTCGCCAATGTTGGTGCACGCGCGCGGTGTGTCGACACGAGTCACCGAACCGGGCCGCAGCTGCCAGCGAAAAACAAGAGCAAACAGCCAGCCAAGCTCTTGGAAGTTTCACGCGAGTGTACTCGCCAACGTACATACGTCCACGTGATCCACGCTTCTTTCCGGCCGGTTGGTTCCAACGTCGTGTCGACCAGCAGCTCTTCCTTTTCGTGTGCGAAACAGCAGAAAGAACCCGTTGCATTTATAGTTCAGGGTCGGCAGACTCTTCGCGGGCGAACCTAACCTCGCCCGAGCAATTCCGAGAGCTACTGGAATTCTCATTCTTCTACTTACTTCAGCTTCTTATTCTTCTTCTTCTTCTTATTTTCTTGTTTCACGAGCTTTCGGTTCGTTGGATGTCACGGCTTTGGCGAAGATTCTTGTTCTTCACCTCTTTTTTTTTATTGCACCTCATATTGTTGATGATGCATTTTTTTCTTCTATTGCCAATAATAGCCAATAATAGGTATTGATCTGTTAATACNTTTCGTGTGCGAAACAGCAGAAAGAACCCGTTGCATTTATAGTTCAGGGTCGGCAGACTCTTCGCGGGCGAACCTAACCTCGCCCGAGCAATTCCGAGAGCTACTGGAATTCTCATTCTTCTACTTACTTCAGCTTCTTATTCTTCTTCTTCTTCTTATTTTCTTGTTTCACGAGCTTTCGGTTCGTTAGATGTCACGGCTTTGGCGAAGATTCTTGTTCTTCACCTCTTTTTTTTTATTGCACCTCATATTGTTGATGATGCATTTTTTTCTTCTATTGCCAATAATAGCCAATAATAGGTATTGATCTGTTAATACGTTATCCTTGTCTCTTATTGTGGTCTTTTAGTTCAGGGAATTTCCAAACGTTGATGATTTTTGCCTTAGAACGAAGCACGTCTTTAACTGAGTAGTTGTTATTAATCGATAACTTTCTTCTTCTGTAAATCACAAGGAGACTGAGATCTGAATTTGTTTATTACACGCGTGAGATAGAACCTCTGCCATTTACACGCTCCAGCTTCCCTTTGGCTTTCTAGTTTCGTTTTTTTCTCACCAGCTGGACTTTGTCATTGTCGTGTATCTTTTCGTTCTTTTTGTAACATGCAGCGTTATATACACGGTGAGTTAATGAGAAGTATTATGACCTCGTGTACGCGTTTAAATAATAAAAATCCTTATCACGTATTTGTATTTAAATACACAAAATAAAACTTAAATTGTGTTAACAGGAGTAACAATTTTGAATGATTTTTAGTAAAATATATACAACCAGAAGCTTGTGTTCTTTGCTGCGTTATAATCTCCTTTTTCTGATACACTTATCAAAAACTACATTTGTTACCTACACACGTGCACGTGCGAAACATTTTTCAACCGCGGAGTCATTTGAATTTATAAAATTTCCAAAGGAGAAGAAGAAGAAAAAGAAAGGGAAAAAGTTTCTCGCTTCATTCCGCAACTGACAAGGCTCTTTGAGGCAACTAAGTTCAAGAATGTGAAAGTGGAGCGCGTAAAACTAGTTGCATGGTTTTTTCTTTTTAAGCAAAGTTCAACAGAAGTTCAAAGATCGAAGACTCCTCCGTTATGATTTATCTTTGGCCTTTAAATCTTCGAGTGATCTTCGAGCAAAGGCACGAAAAGTGTCTCACATTTTTACCGCTTGAACCTCACATGGTGAGACGTCGTTTCACACTACAGGTTGTAGTTTTCTAACTTATAAACGATCAGAATAAAATTTTATGTTAATTTAACCCTTTCTCTTAACTTTGGATTTCGCAGAGTCGTATAGTCCCGTATCTTTTTCACTCGTTTCCCTTTGCTTCGCTCGAAACATTCTTCCAAAGAAACGCTTTCCCTTTTCTCGTTCGTCGCTTGTCTCTCGTTTCTTTCTCGCCTTTCTCTCTTGCTCCGCTCTGTCCCCAGGCTCTCCTCTCTTTATTTTAGTTCGGCGCAGAGAAGTGCAGCTGCGACTATCAGAAATCGATAATCGAACATGCGAGAGGCCGACGATGGCCAAGCACGAGGCAATTTCCCTCGTAACCCCGATGAAATTATTTCTGCCGGAGACTTCTTCTTCTCTTTTTTGTCTCTCCCTTTCCCCACCCTCTCTCTCTCTCTCTTCACTCTTTCTTTCTATTTTTGCGCGTAACGCGGTGAAGTTCAACTGTCAGGCTAACCAGGGTTTATTTTATCGACAGCGCGGCCGGCAACTTTCTTTTATACAGGACGCTCTAAATAATTACGGGACCGCTATTATGAGTAGGTTCTAGACACGTCGACGAAGCGAACAGAGACGAGGAAGTCCGCTAAGGTTAATAGATTCACTTTGCTATTCTCGTCCGCTGTATCGTTCATTCAAGACAGTTTTATTTCCCTGTATGTTTCGACGATTTTTTTTTCCCCTCTCTTTTTTCCATGCAGGTTTAAAGTCGCATCAACGACTACTTATATGGTACTTGTATTTTTTTTTAGTATAGATTTAGTATTTAGAAAGTCATGGCGATGGTGGGATTAATCCTATGGAATCTTCTCTGTCATTGAAAGTTTGTGCATTCACATAGAATGTGTTGAACTGTGACAGATTTTTTTGACAAATTCTTTTTGCAGAAAGTCACTGTCATTTTTTCCTTCCTTGATTAATCCGCTAAAAGGGATTTTTTCGTTTTCATATTGTCCACAGTTGTTTCCATTCATCCTTGAAACGTTGGTTTTTGCATACAAGCTCTTGATATGGGATATGGGGTTGAATGATTTTTGTCTTCGCAACTGCAAAGGCAAACGAGTAGTTGGACTTGAACGAAGATCAGACTGTGTCCACGTAAAATAAGACAACTTGTGAATGGTGAAAAATGCAGTATTAAATACGATAAGAAGATTTCCGACAGCGAGGAATGCAATTCCAGGTACAAAATTGCGAAACAAAGAGTAGAAAATGATACAAAGGTACGAAATAAAATAGAACTCATTATAAAATATTTTCGAATATAACGAGTGAATTTCTGAATATAATAAAAAGACTTCTGCTAGGAAATTCCAGGTATGATTCATATTAAAATGCTCTCTGTGAATAAATGGACTTTTGAATATGGGCGATGAAAAGATTCTTGGTAGAAAACAATGCAAAATCATCTCTGAGAAAGATCTCTTTCCTACAGCGCAATGGCAAATAAAAGAACTGGGGAATGCAGGAATTTAAATATAAAATGATGCAAAGAACGAATGAAACTCGCGGACGGTCTATATAGCATTTCAAATCAAAATGGCTCGTCAAACGAATCCGCTAATGCTCTAATTCGCCCCGCTATATCAATCATCATCTTCGTTCGATAATAATCGCAAAAAGAACTCCCGAAATTGGAACATCCAGGCCAGAAATTTCAATGTAAAACGATGAAAAGATCGAAATTAGAGAAATTACACGAACGAAGATTACAAATCGTTTCACGAACGATCGTGCAATAAACGATAATTTTGGAGTTAAAAACAGAGTGCGACGCGTCGTTTAAATTAATCGCAATGAAAGATCTACGTCACATCTAAGATAGAAATGGCAAGAAAATAAAAAAAAAAAAATCTCTCGCGATTTGTCTGTGGCATTTTGGAAGGAGAAGAACTCGTTGAACGAGACTTTTCCCCGATCGATCGGAACTAATACCGCGGTAATCGTCTTTAATACGTAACCAGTGTGAGGGGAGAGCTCGCTTCAGCTGATCCTGACCACGGTCTTTGCGGAACTTCTCGCCGCACGTGAACGACTTACAATTCGCGGCGAGCCGGGCGAACTTTTAACGGTTAAAGTTTCCGCTAGTTTAATTACTTGAAAACAATTCCCCGCATCCGTGTCCGCCAATTCGGGATGTAAAAACTTTTTCCAGCCGCCCCCTATCAGAGACCACCTCCTCGATCATCGATTTGTCATCCCTTATGGATATTGCTGGCTGCATCTCCGATTTTACAATCAGATGGAACAGCACCAGGAATAAAAGTCGACGAATTTTTACGGACTTTTTCTACATCGAAGGTTCTCCGTTAAAACGTTCGCATCGAATCTCGTAATTTCTGATCTCTAAATTTTGAGAAGAAGTTTACTTATTTTTGTACGATACGATAGAAATTCGATAGAACTGTGTAAGGCTTGGCACAAAGCTCGCAATCAGTTTTGGTAAGTTATCATTTTCTATTTAATTCAACATCTCCTATCCATTACGTTGTACTATAGCGTATATATTTACACTCTTTTCTTTCAGTTTATTAAGAACGATTTCCTTTTCATATTTAATTACCACAAACGAAAATCACGATTCTAACACGCACAAAATTAATTCTAACATGCACTGCTGGTTAGATATTTCTCTTTAAAAGTCTTAGGACAATTTCGAAGCAATGAATTCGATGCGAGTGGAATTTAAAACTTGTAGTTCAAAGTTTAATTCGAGACAAGTGACGAAGTTCCAAGACCTTTTATTCACTTTGTTGCTCGTCCATTTTTCGCACTTTTCACATTCGATATTTCCAATATTTATTCTCTCCGATTATTTATATTTAACCGCGGAGATATATGACAAATATATAAATATAAATACGAGAAACGCGCAGTATTTTTAATATTTATTTTTTCTCGATTATTTGTATTTAATTGGAAAAAACGTGAGGTTGAACATTTCCTGAGTGACCTAAAGGGCGAGATTCGGTCACCGGAGATCGGCATCCCTCGAAAGATTACTCGTAGTCACGACAACGGTTTCCCGGAGGGCTGCCGGATAGGTCAATAGCCTCGGAACTTGCTCGCAAGTTTCCTCGCCGCTCTCTAACGAAGTAAGTTTCCAGTTGCGAAGCGGCTGGCTCGGTTTAGGGAACTCGCGTGCCACTTAATCGGCCAAGGATCCTAACGTGCTTTATCGACCAGATATCGCGACAAAGAAAAGATGATAGGACGGCCGAGTTACTCCGTAACGATAATAAACGTTTCATTGATCGGAATATTACAAACCGAACTTCGTAAGACGCCTCAGAGCGTCGATTTTTCGAGCCCTAAATTTAAAACTTTCCCAATTTTCTGAATTAGAAATGTTAGAAGCGTTAAAATATACCGAGCTTTCTAAGCTTATTGGTGAAGCTAGATCTTCAATCCAAAATTAATTCGTCAAGTTAGAAATTTTGGATCTCTCTCTTTTCTTTCGTAAGATATCCGCGAGTCAAGATGTTAGATTTTTACAATTTCTGAATTAGAAATTAAACGTTGTAGGATATACGAGGGAAACAGAGCGGAGTAAAACACGATGGTACTCACGGTGAACGGCTTCAGCTTCGAGTAATCGACGAAATCCAGCCTTCGATCTTGCATGAACTCGAGAGGCATCGCGTCTTCCGGTAATTCTGCTCGCGCCACCAGCGGGTAAAATGTCTGCAAATAGGTTTCAATTCAACCGGGATTAATTTCAGTTGTCCTTACACCTCGTGTCAACGAAATCTACAGAATTCAGACATTTACGCGCGAGGTATTCAATTAAAATTGCGTCCTGGACGTTGTTTCAAGAAACAAAATCTATGATCTACAGAATCAATTGATTGAAATATTTGTCTCTTTATAATATAGATATTACAGATGACGCGTTGAAATTTTCAGTAAAATCAAAGTCTTCGAAGACTTAGTCGAAACTTTTAAATCAAACATCCTAGACATCGCAAGAAATAAAAAGAAAAAAAAAAAATGACACGGTTCGCAAAGAAAATCGGCGACGCGGTCATTGAAGCTGAAACTTTCCCTTAATCACTACCGAACGAACAAAACCAAGAGCTGCGAGAACTTCCACGCTGAGAACGCCAACACATCCAAACGATCAAGAATATTCTCCTTAGGATCTGGCGATCTGGAATTTTGAGAGCGACGTTTCTTCGACGACAGATACTCGAGCGGGATCAATGGAACGTTCCCGGCTGATGTCACAAACGCGAAGGGTTCGTTAATCGATAAAGCGACCGGGAAAGAAGGGCGCACAGACACCGATAAAGCGGAGAGAAACGGAAGGACGTACGAAATTATATACTTAATTTGTATATATATGTGTGATATAATATACAGACTGATTACACATTTGAAGTAACTTTTAAATTACGCGTCTAATGAAAAAGTGTTTAAGACAAAAGTTGCATGGTTTTGAGGGAGGCGTATCAATTTTTTTTTTGTGTGTGTGTGTGTGTTGAGGGGTTTCGAAATTTCCAAATTCCTTTCTATTTGTTTCAATTGGATCATAAGAGAGAAAGAGAGAGAGAGAGAGAGAGAGAAAACACTCACTAGAGCTGGCCAGGCGACCGTATTCGCGACAGCGGTAGCACCCCTCAGCGGTTTCCCGTTGATACGATGATGGTGGTGGTTATTATTCGCGTGATTGTGGTGATCGATGGCGATGAGGCTGGCATGCCTGGGGTCAGGTCGTTCGGCCCAGCACAGACCCTTTTCCACCAAGAAGAACGAAAACACTGCGTCCCTGTGCGGCGATAGCCATTCTCTTCTTTGCCACTCGACGTCGTCGTATTCTACCAGGATCTGCAAGAAAGACGTTCCTTCATCGTGGATTTGTATTTCTTTTACTCGCCGACGCGCACGACCGATCTTCGTTGCCATTCAATAACGAACCTTGTCTCGCGTTCCGCGTGGCTTTTATCCGCGATATACCGCGAATTTTATCCGTGAAGTCTCATGACACTTGTAATTACTGACTTTTGATTAATCTAATTATATAAACTAGCCTCGTGTTATTCCTATGTGGAATTTTATAATCATATTGTATGAAATGCAAACTAAATATTACTAATTAAATTTATGATTTAATAGGTATGATCATCTATAATTTAACAATTAACAATTATTTGAGGAATAAATATCCCACATATCTTCATGTAGATACAACGAAACGAAATACAAAATTAATACTAATCATCTACAACCTAACGATACTATTCGGAGATTTCGAAGAAAATATTCTGTTCTATGACACACAGAGTGCCGTTGCGTGTTCTTTCGTGTTGATGCAGCGATGAAACGATGGAAAATGAAGGAAGAAAAAACGAACAGAGGACAGTCGAGGAACAGAAGTTTCGGTGTTGGCCGATTAACGACATCCATTATTCATAAATCACAAACGGGTATTAAAGGGATGATCAAGAGGGAGGAAATGATGGATTCTCACGGCCCGTTTACTCCGTGGGTCTTCGTTAACGCGATAAATTCGACGCCAGGGAACAGCGAGCGATAGCTAATTAAAGGTCGGCACGTATGTCGTCTAATAAATGCGATCACTGTGTCGAGCACACAGTTCCTGCGGTGAAAGTATCTTTCTGTGTCGCATCTTCGAATTTTCAGAGATTAGCCCTTGATATCGTGATCTTTTCATTTTTCCCAGAACCTAGAATTATATCTACTATTTCTTGCTCTATATTCTATCGTAAAATTAAGCGGTGTAACAATCTCGTTATTTCTGTATTATAATATTAACATTAGCCACTATTAAATCATTCAAACAATAATAATTGAAATAAATTATGCAACTGTGTATCTGTCTAAGTATCCGAAATGAATATTAATCCCGACGAAAATATCTGTTTGAAAAAAGGAGAATCTGAAGTTTATCATATTATCGACATTTATCGTTGTGTATACACTGTGACGTGATTTATTCTATCAACAGTGGTAAATGTTCAACATCATAAATCTTGCAATACTAAACATGAAAAGGTATATAGTATGAAAGAGAAAGGATCTTTTCCTTACTAACACGCGTTCGAATGGAATATTTCTGAATTCGAAATGAAAAATTGTTGACGAAGCTTGAAGAAACAGCCCGTAAAAGATCTCAATTTGCTACTACAGCCATATATAATTCGCCTTGTAATTTGGATTTTTCGAATATACCTACATATACATCTAATGTGTGACTACGCGATGCTCGATCGAACTTTCGAAGCGAGAATCAATCGAAGCGACTGTTTGTCGTCTGTTCGGTTGATTTTACGAGCTAACGCGAGCCCGAAATAATCAACACGCAGCACGACGAACTCAAAGGGACACGCGTGACCCGTTACGTTGGCAACGCGTCAGCCAATTAATACATAAATCAACATTAATCGGCGCTGCTAGGTCGTCCAAGCTGGCGCTTGTACCGATGTTTTCCGAAAAGCCACTCTTTCTCTCTCTCTCTTTCTCTCTACCTCTCTGCCACACCGACTCTAAATTTTACGTTTTTTCCCCCGCAAAAACGCGATAGATACGTCCGCGTAAAATGTTGCCGCCACGATGCGACACCGGTGGAAAATGTTCACGTCGCGACGATACATCATAATACCGAGAAAATTGCGGCGCGCCTCTGACAGCTCGTTCATTTGCCTCCTTTCACTTTTTTTTTTTCTTCTTCTTTTTTTTTTTTTTAAATTTGCGATGGAGATATAAATTTCGGGAAAAAATATCGCCGGGAGAGGCATTCGTCGAGGAGAGATTAAATCTGCCTTGAGTTTTTGATATTCGATTTTTTAATCGAAAGAGTTGCGCTGCAACCTGCAGAAGTTGGTCATCGTACCTACTTGCGAAATCTTCTATGCCAAAATTCGCGAATTTATGAGTTTCTTGATATTCGAACTTTTAGACCGCATATAAAGTACAAGAATGTATTACTATATGAATGTGTGCATACATATATATTCTACTATATGGACACATAGACATATGTATACTATTGCACACTACATGTACATACGATACATGTGTATGCACTTACTACCATGAATTACAAGATGTTTCCAAAAATACCTGATTAAAATTCCTACAAAATGAAGTTCAAATATCCTGGTCCTTCAAATCCTCAATCATTAACGCACATCTCTCCAGCAACGTTCTTTCCAACCGTATGCTTGAGCAAGGCATTATAACCTCAAACGATCTTCGTGTACGAGTAGACGTACAAAAGAAACGTGTAACACGCAACACCGCGACGGAGAAGTATAAATTACCAGTTGTTATCCGAAGAGTGCCATAAAACAAGAGTCCTCGAGGATCGGTGAAAATAAATCTCCGTGTGCCCTTGAGTTTATCGAATGCACGATCGTACGAACGTTCCCGTTTAAAAGCGCGGGGAAAATGGAGGCGCGTTAGTTTGAAACTCGCCCGCCAGGCGGCGATACCTGTCGGAGTGGGGATCAGTAATGGCCGCCAAGATTTGAAAGCTCCGCCTTCGAGGAACGTTCCGGTAACGCCCGATCTCGTTGCCATGGCAACCGGCCATCGGCCATTTTGTTCTCGTGACCTACCACAACCGTCTCCTACTGCGAACGCGAACCTTCCCTCTTCTACCTTCCACCTTCCACCTTCTACGACCACCGATTCACCTCGCGCCCCCACCTACTCGTATTGCGCGCCGTCGCGGTCCGCTTCGCGTTCCCCTCGTTTCGAACCGCGAACCGAAATGGAACGGTGCACGCGTGCTATTCTGCCCTGCAGCGATGGGATCGAGCAGCCCGCAGGTTCGAATCTCTAGTCGCCTTCTAACCTCTAACCTTTTAGAAATCACTACAACGATACTGTACTCGGATCCACGGGGTACTGTTGCACACATTTTGTGGGTAACTTACGGGCATGGGAACGAAACACTTTCAAATAGATTGGAATATTGGTCGATAGAGATGAGATCGAGCACTTTATAAATAGTTTCGAACATTGCACATAGGCAGAGGAGATTTCGTAACTTTCAAAGAAACATGTTTGTTTTTTTTTTTACGCGATTTTTAAAAGATGCGTGCGCATCGAGCGGGCCCGCTGCTCGGGCATGCGCACTCCTGTGTCTAGTGCGCATGCGCACGCTTGTATTTAAGGCGCATGCGCCCAATGTGCGTGTGCTAATACCCTGCACTTCAAACGCAGAGAAAATAGTAGAAGGTGAGTTAAGTAAGAAATAAAAATAGAAAAGCGTAAAATAATGAGTTATCGATAGTGTTATATATTCTAGTGTTTTTATATTTTCTACAGAAATTTTATTTTCTAACGCGATGCACTTTGGAGAATAATTAATGATTTTAAATACGCACGTCATTTTGAATTCTATGATACAAAAATTTCATACCTCAGCTGTTCTTTATAGAAGCATGATAAATAAATTTATAAAATGTTTAATATTAATGAAAATGAAACTTTGAATTGTACATTTTGTAATACTTGTTAGTTTTTTTAGTTTCATCAATATGATAATCATGATAATCATGTCAGTCATTATAAGAATACATAAAACACACAAAATATCCATAAAGTACTTGCTATAATATTCAGTGCACGATACAAATGTGTCGTGTATTGACATTTATTTTAGAAACATATAAAATTGCATAAATATCCATAGTTCAACGATAAGCGTTAAATACTTTCATAAATTTTCCGCAGCGATCACATCAACATTTTAACGAGACGTTATTTTCGCGAAGAATTTTCAACGTTGAGAATGGAGCACCGGTTTCGTTAGAGAGAAAGAAAAAAAAAAAGAAAAAAAATATGCAGTCGCTATAAAATAAGGTGGAATACATTTGCATTTTATTCGAACCGCTTCCTGATCAGATACACCGTACGTTTGCACCCTGTGTTTGTTCTTTCTAAACCTAAACTGAGGGCTATTGCCTCACTTCCTTCGTACCTTTCGTGACTCTAATCACTATCATTTCCACCCTCCGGCGGTGTAACAGCGACAAGAGGCGTGGAGAAAAGTCGCGTTGTCCACAGATTCTAGAATATAGATAACCGACACGTTCCTAATACGCAATTATTTCTCTCTGCTTCAGAAATTTCTTCTCCAAATCTAAATCAAACTCGACCCATGCTCCATACGTACAATGTCTATATTTGCAGCAGCAATGTATTTAAACGAATTGCCGCTGAAATCTTCTATTCCGATCTCAATTCAGAAAGCTTAAGTTTATGCTATAATTGAGCAAATCTTCGCTTAAATCTTTCTTTGTAATCTCAGTCTGGAAATGCTATATTTAAACAAATTGTTGCTTAAACCTTGCGTTCTCATTTTAGCGCGGAAGGTTCGCAAATTGCTACGTTCAAACAAATTGTTGCCGAAATCTCTCGCTCTGATCTCAGTTTAGAAGGTCAACAAATTCTACGTTTGAAGAAATTCATTTCAATTTCTCAAACTTGAGAACATTCGCAAACTTGAATCTTTCATCTTGATCTTAATTAGGAAAATTCGAAGGTACTATATTCAAACAAATTGTTCCACTCTTGAAATAGAAGTCTTAAAAAAATATATGAATTTTGAACAGTTAAAATTTTGTAAAAAAGAATTCTACGGGGTGAAGGTTATCTAAATGTGCTAACGTTGAAAGAAATCCAAATATAAATTGAAAACGTTTAAAATAGCGCGAGGTGTATTACGTTAGAACCGTTTCTATGAGCGGAGGCGTTTGTGAGGCAGGTATTCCAAGGGCATTGGCAACATTTTCAAACCGTCTCTCGCGAAAATTTCTCTACGCAGCTGTTTATTTTAACAGCAAGTAAAAGTAAGATCGTTGACCCGTGCCGTTCGAGTATTCAAGGTCTGTTTAACGCGCATTTCTTCTTTTTGTCTCTTTTTTTTTTTTTTTTTTTTTAAANGTCCAGTTTGACAGATCACAGTGCATATTTCGATTCGATGAATCGAAATATAATGTTAATACATGTATCAACAATCGTATTACAAAGTACACGAATATCAAGAATTTTAATTAAATATTTTATAAATTAATTTGCCAAGTTAGGAGAAAGTTAGCAGCTACGAATAAAGCTGAAATGAATTAAAAAGAGAAGAATCAAATGAAATCAAAGAATTTTCTGATGTCAAATTTGCGTCAGAAGAAAATGAGAATGATACTAAAAGTGGAAAATAAGAGGAAATAAGAGTACGTTTTATCTCTCGCGGTAGCTCCCTCACAGAAATCTAAAAGTGCATAAAGATCCACGATCTAACGATTCCAAAAGGATTGAAAGAGCTGCAGAGAATTTCGATCGGACGAAGGGGAACGAGAGGGCAGAGAGAGAGAGAGAGAGAGAGAGAGAGAGAGAGAGACAATGGAATCGAAAAGAACGGACGAGGTCCCTCGATGGCTGGTTGCGCAAGTTCCAATTAACGATTACGTTAAATACAGCTCTCCGGTTACGTATGCGCTCCTCGATCATTTCACGCTCACGTTCACTTTTACGATGCCCTTTCGCGACCCACGGGCTTCCTTCGGGTTTTTGCACAACGCGTGCCCGATAATTAAACAGGGAACTCGCGCCCGCGAGGTATCCAGCTAAATAACGTTGCTTCGGAGTTTCGAAGCTGTTGCTATCAATGTCAAAACGATCGATGAGCCAGCCGTAGAATTTGTAACGAAGAAAATGGAATAATAGAAAATGTAATAATGATAGCCGGGGATAGAGAACAAGTATAAGTTTGCAGGGAATGATTAAAATTCCAGAAGTGTGCTGTTGCAAATTTGCCAAGTTTCTGTGAAATTATTATATCGATTGATATTTCCCGTAATTATTAAATACATACGCACACATACATATTATACGAATCCATTCGTACTTTATTGAAGAATCTGAGAAATTAATATAAAATCGATCGTGTATTTTAGAAGGGGTCATTACTTTCAAAAGTACGAATTTGTTAAGTTTTTGTGAAAAATTGACGTAATGGAATTATTCATGGCTGAAGAATGAGAAAAATCAATATGAAATCCATTACACGTTTTAAAGAATCGCTCGAATCGACAGAAGTGCATCATATTGCAGAATAAAATATGAAAAATTAGAACGTATGTGGAAGCAAATACGTGAAAACTTGGACCATGGAAAATTAGAACGTTGAAACGATCGTTGATCGAAGAATGAAATTTATGTAATGTATTTAAGATATATTTGTACGACTGTAAACTTAATTACGATTAACTGATAATAATAAACGAACATTATATTATTAAATTTTCTTTCTCTGAATTATACACTACGATCCCTAAAAATTGAAACTCTAAAGTTGAAATGAAGCTTTAAAATTGACTGCACCGGCTTTTTTTTAAAAAAAAAAAATTGAATGCTATCTTGAGATTTTTAAAAATAGAATCACAGAATAAACGTAGAATTGTCTTATCTGAAATATTTATTAAATTATCTCGAAGAAAGAAAAGCAAGGAGGAGAGGAGATCGATGGCGAGTGTTCGAGGACGAAAGAAACCATACGATCGTCGAATCCAATCGGTTGGACCTAACAAACTCTTGCCTCGAAGAGTTGGAACTTTCGAAATGGGAAAATAGGGCGAAAGAGGGGAAGAATAGGGCGGCGGCGTTCACTGGAAAATGGGTGCACGAGGAAAGTTGGTTTCCTGCGACAAACAGGCCGGCATTCCACTTGCGTGGAAACGCAGTTTCAAAGGGCGGCTTACGTCATCGCGACACGTCTGTCGATCGAATATTGGATCAACTCGCATCAAACAGTGGAAACGAGAACACGGAAACAGCTGAAAGCTCGCGTCTGTTCGCTCGGACGAAGCGAAGAAAATGACACGTCGTGCATGCGCAACCTTCTTACTCAATTCCGTTCTTTTGTTTTTAATTAGAATTCATCGGAGAGACATAAACTAGAATCTGCAATTTATTTTCTGTTTTTGAACTTATCCTTTGGTATGATCTCTATTTGTTGTCTTATTTTCTTTTTTTTTCGCTTTTTAACTGGATATTTTCGGTCGAATGTTGTTATTTTTTCTTTTTTTTTTTTGGTAGTGAAATTTGAACACTATTGATCTGTGATTTGTTAGAAAGGTACAATACTTTTTAATACATAAGATAGATTACGAAATATAATTTTCGATGTGAACATTCAAAGATTTTGCAAAACATAGAAAAATGTATAAAATAAGTAAGATGGATTTAACAAGTGAAACAAAATTCACAGACTACATATAGTATAGCTAAAATTATTATTATTCGTTGCAGATTACGATTTTATGTTGCATTGCAATTTTTCGCAGATGAAACTGTATTATACATAGAAAGTAAATAAGTACAAAGAAAAGGAAAAAAAGAAAAAAACAACTAAAAATGTTCGTTACCCCGAAGAAGTTGCAGAAATCAATCTCACAGATTCCACCGGATTTGAAATTCACTTACCGAAGCATGTCAAAAGCATGTCAAAAACCTGTTTGACCCGAAAATAGATTTTCGCAATATCGCTGAAATTTGGAGCTCGTTCACCTCGAGTGAACAAAGAAAATGAAAAACAGAGAACGAAAAAAGATAGAACGCACAGGAGGAGCATCAACGGCAAGGAGATTAACGACAAATTTTTTTTTTTTTCGAAGTCTGGCGAACAGTAGACGCGAAAGAAAGGGACGAGAGGAAGGGGAAGCCTTATGTTTAAAAGGTAGCATTCAGTATCGTCGCGTGACCCTTTCTGAAGAACAAAACCCACCCGACGGGGTGGGGAAGGGCTGATGAAAAAAACTGCACCGCTATCCATGGCCATCCGCAGCGACTTCAACTTCGCCCGTGCACACGCGCGAGAAAGAGAAAGAAAAGGACGTGGCCGTATTGTTTCAACCCTTCGCGTTAACAACATCCCCCGACGAACACGAGCAGAAGAAGAAGGGTTGGCGGAAGAAGGCAGCCGAGAGGAAAAAAGTCACGGTCCATTTTCCTCTGGTTTTATTTCGCGCCAACCCCCTCCCCTCACCCCCTCCCCCGTCACGCTGTCCCGAATCCCTCAGTGTGTCATTAGTTTTGTCTTTGTTCACCGCACGTGTTCTTCGCGTCTCGCTGTGTAGAATGCTTGATACCGCGATGGTATAACGTGTCAACCAACGCGTATTCGTTTTTCGTATTCAAATTGTAGGNTACGAATAAAATGCAGCCCGCGGTAATTTCATTCTTCGCTATATAATAAAATATTCCAAACGATTTTTAAACGTGCTATAACGATGAACTGGCCTCTGCTATATTTGAGCTGTATCACCACTATGATCTTTGATATACAGTTTTAAATTAATAATTCTAACTAGCGATTCGTCGGCGCGATCCATAAACTTTACCATTTTGAAGTGTGAGATGATAGTTAAATACATTGCTGCTGTAACATGTCCCTTGATAAGCATTTGATATACAGTTTTAAATTAATAATTCTAACTAGCGATTCGTCGGCGCGATCCATAAACTTTACCATTTTGAAGTGTGAGATGATAGTTAAATACATTGCTGCTGTAACATGTCCCTTGATAAGCAATTTGATGTGAAACATTCGAACGTAAAGAAGCGTATCCGAAATATTATCCTTGGAACGAAACTATGTGCCCAGAACATTGAATATTTAAATAATAATTCGGACTGAATGGCCGAGGAGAATTAATGTCGCTTTTCCGCAAACAAAACAATTTCATCGGCGGTACATAATATCTAGTTAGGTATACGGTTGGTTTTCCGGTCAAAAGGGAATATTAATGTTCCCGTTATAATACCATAAATATTAATATTAATATTAAAATTTCATTTCGAATGTAGCGGACATATTCGTTCGGCGAGAGGCTGGCCGCGAGGAACTTTATCCCCTTTGGAAAATACTCACTCTGAACAGGCCTAACGTTTCGCGTTTTATTAAACATTCGCTATTAAACTTCGTTGGTTTCGCTCGCTCGACTTCGCGGAAAGCTCGTCGCGGAACAGGCAGGAAAAAAAGAAAAGAAAAATTAATAAAAACGAAATGCTTGCGCGTTGAAAACCGTGCCGAACAACGTAACCGTCTCGAATCGAGGGCTTGTAACCACGCGTAAATATCACCGAATGAATTATTCATTCAAATATTAAATTCCACGAAAACAAGAAAAGAAAGAAAGAAAAGGATTGTCATTGAATTTCGAGCCGTTCCGCGATATTTCTGTTATGAGGATTCCTTTATTAACCGGCAGACGCGTGATAATTTCAGTTATCTTGGTTGCATAACTGAAAATTATTATTAGTGAAGACCTCAGATCTCTGTTTTCAATCTGGACGCTACGTAGAGATCTAGGATGCAGCGGCTTGACGCTGAGAATAAATCACTTTTGACAAATTCTTTGAAGTAACGACAGTAACAAAAAAAATTAAAAAAAAAAAAAAAAAAAAAAAAAAAAAAAAAAAAAAAAACCNAAAAAACCGACGACTAGAAATTGTTCGAGGAAAATGGGGGATCTTGTTGGCGTGATCGCGCAGCTTTTGACCGGCACAATTGACAAAACCTGATCGTGAGGTTGATTGCGTTTTCTGTGACGCTGTGTGTACCTAACGTGCGCGACGTCCTCGAAAACGGAAATAGTTATGACTTGACATCGCGATAACGAAAAAAGGAAGCTCCCAGGTAAGCGAATCGCACGAAAGCGTGGCTTATGTAATCTGACAGAAGCAACGCACCTCTCGCTTCTCTATTTTATACCACGGACCGCGTTTTGGCAGCGATTTCGCGATCGTTCAAGCTCGTTTATCGCCGATCGAGCTCGATCAACAGCTTCTTAATGGATTGCCAATGCGTGATAACATCGATCGATTTATATGTAGCATCTTGCCCCGCGAGAACCACATGACGTAAGAATTCCCCAGTTCTGGTAACCATCGCCTTTCGCTTCGATTATTCCTGTCATTTTTTTCTCCTTTTTTCCTTTCTTTCCCGCGGTGTAACGGACGAGACTCGGCCAATGAGACTTGAAAAGTCGCAAACAGGCTAATTGTCTATTTAAACACGGTTTACCGAAAGAATACTTAATCTCGAGGAATGGTTAGACACCGTGAGAATCAACAAGTGCTGATAAATGAATATTACACTATACGTTTTCGGCCGGGTGTTTCGTACATGTTTCGGAATTTAAAAGACACAGTGTCACGTGGATGTAACGACGAGTTCATTTGTACGATACTAATTAAACAAAATAAAATTTGATTCTGATTTTGGACGAAAGTAAATTGACGTACTCCAAAATGAAATATTAAAGATGCTGCGTAATAAAATGCTGAAATTAACTTGTAAATAGGTCGCGAAATATTTGTGCATTTGTGTAAATAAAAGTAAATTCCATTTGAATTCGAATGAATTTAAAGATACCCGAAATACATGTTCAATGTAAAATAATCGTACATTATTCCAACTATTATTTAATTGCTCTGATACAAATATGAATTTAACACTAGAACTACCGACAGTTGAGACGTAGTTATCTCTACCAAAACCAGTCAAAATGATTGGTACTGGTATAAGTAGCCATGATACAAAATTATTTTACTTTTATTTTAAATGAATAAAACAAAATTAAAGTTCATTATATCAATCCTTTAGCAAAAGTTATTACATCATTGCGAAGAAAAAATGTAACATAAAGTAGGAATTTTAAAATAAAGTTGTCAGACCAGTCAAAATGACTGGTGTGGTAGTTCTAGTGTTAATATTCGCCGTCTTTTGAATAGTTCGACTGAATATTGTGTTTAATCATTCACTATTTTAACTATGAATAACTGTGTTATAATTAGTATCTTGTTATTAGAAATTGAATTACTGTTCATTAAACTTTGAATGTCATATTATCCATTATCCAAAAATGTGCAAGAGAATCATTGGGATTCGTTATCGAAGAACGAAGAATTAAAAATTTTTTAATCATCGATGTCAGAATGGAAGAGATATTAAAAATTTCTGCTTTTCGAGCACCGCGTCACATGATTTTCTCTTTTCTTTTCTTTTTCTAACTGACTAATTGTTTCTATTAACTATTTCCAATTTTCGACGCGCAACGTGGAACTACGTTGTGAAACGTTAAAAAGCGTCATTGAAACGACGAGCTCCGAAATATTTTCTAAATTTGAGTAGCAAATTATATATCAGAGCAGACATTAATATTAACGTCTCTGACGACCACTATTTGCATATTCGAACTTGGAACTCACGAAAATATAAAAAAACACGTGTTTACGTAATCACGCTGCACGTTTCGAATACTTGGTCGAGCGAAAATTTTTATAGGTTAGGCTGTTCGCTATTGTTGTCAGGAATCTTTTGTCAGATGTCGTGAGTAATCAATGAGAAGAAGAAGAGTTCAATCGAACTCGAGGAAAAAATATTGAAAAAGTTTTCTAATCGGAATGTAGTATCGACCGCGAAAAAAACTCCGATCGCACAACGGGTTCTTTCGATATTAAAGAAACGCGGGCTTGTTGAATCGAGGTGAAGTATGTAGACGGTAGAACGCAAAGTTCGAATGTTCGAAAGGTCGGTCGCTAATGTAAACAGAAACAGCGTGTCACGCGCACGACGCCAGATAGGCCGCATGCATCGAACCAAAGTCATTCTACGTAAACTCGACTTGCCCCGTGTCTCAACTTGTCAACGACGATGACGAATTGAATAAACGAAACATGTTTATTAACGAACGACGGGCTCACCTGAAGATCATGACAGCCGTTATCCCTGTGACTGGCAGCACGAATCACCCCTGCACGCCACCCCCACTCACTGATCTTATTCACCTTTAGCTTGGTGAAACCACTCACCGAGAGAAACCTCTTTCCCACGATCTCTTCGCGAAACTTGTACGCCATATTATGGATCGGCAACCGCGGCGTGTCGAATCCGCGAATTCGGATCGCCAGCCGGGTCTTCGAATCACCCTTTTTCCTTCTCTACACTTTTCTATGTGTCTACCTCGTCTTCTCACTTCTTTGGCTATCTCTTCTTCTTCTTCTTCTTCTTCTTTTTTTTCTATCACTATCTCTATCCCTGTGTCTAGCGATCCTTTTCCCTCGCTGTCTTACTCTCTCACTCTCCTGCTTTCTCTCTCCCCCACGAACTGTGCCGTTCTCTTTTCCTCTATTCCGATCCTCCAGCGAGCGTGCCTCTCCCCCAAAAAAGAAAACCCCACGTAGCACTGAACCGTAGAGAAGAACAACCGAGCACCGATCACCACTTCGTTATTTTTTCACCAAAGCACACCAAGAGCACAGTCACTCGAATCCGCTTTTCTCCTCGTGATCACGACGGGCCAGCAAACAACAGGGCCATGAGGCGCGCACGATCCTCTTCTCCTTTCTCCTCTTTTCTTCTCTCTTCCTTGGACGATCGGCCACCACCAGCAGCAGCCACTCCTTGCTCCTACATACGTGCGTCTGGACACTGGACACCGTACCACCGAAAACGTCTCGGCGACCGCTCCAATATATCACTTTGCTCTTCTCGACACCTCGTCGTTGTCGTTGTCCTCGTCGTCCACGTCCACGTCCACGTCCACGTTCTCGTCCTTGTCGTAGTAGTAGTAATAGTAGTCGTCGTCGTCGTCGTCGTCGTCGTCGTCGTGGTTG
>NIPQ01092759.1:7664-18165 GCA_002806875.1 Lepidotrigona ventralis hoosana
CCCGCTCCAGACGAGAAACTTTTCGAATATCGTGCACGGTGGAAACGGGAGTTTATTTGCCCGTGGAAATTTCATCCCTTGTCCGCGTGGACATCGTCTCTCTCTCTCTCTTTCCTCCAATGTCTTCTCTCCGTTTCTCTTATTATTGTTCCGCGCGACAAATGGAAGACCGGCACGAGTCGACCGGTTTTTGTTGCGAACAGCGACAAATAACTGGAAACAAACGGTCACCCCGAGTTCACGCGACGAACAACGGCTCTCCGCGGAAATTACGTTGAATCTGTTGGTCAGGGTTGGTCGCTCCCATCCTTTTTCGACGATATTTCTCCGGCCGTCGGTCTAATTCACGTGGAAACGTATTTTTATGACTTACAAGGCAGAAATTATTACACATGGGTGGTTTTATGTAGGTCCTTGTGAACGTAAGTGTATTCCCATTTGCATTGAATCACATTTCGCGTTGCAATTACAATTACACTTTTCGTTGAACATTAGGGTTGAGCTTAGGTTATTTATATTTAATCGAATTCAGGATGCAGCGAATTTAGTTGGCGAAATTTTTCTTCAATTTTAAGTTTAAACCTTGGTTACGCAAAATTATTTTGTACGCAAAATATGTCGTTATTCTACGATTTGTTCTATCGTTAATTCTCAACGTTAAGTAATCACTTTTTTTTAAAGGGATGGAGTTCTTCCTCTGGGATTTACACAGATTTTTTATTCCGCTACTTCACATTCCATTCAATAATGGATTTCTGTTTTTTACTCAACTTACTTCTAGCTCTAAATTCTAACTAATATCTAAAAATATTTTATCGCAACGATTTTATGGCAGTATATCTTTGCTGAATCCAATTGTTCAGATATTAATCAATTTTCTCTTCCCTTCTAATCTAATCGAATTTCGTCGCGTCAAAAAGAATTCACGACGAAACGTTCGAGGATCCATTTCTCCGTTTCTCTTTGCAACTGGGTCACATCGAGGGCAAAAAAATTCAGTGGCTGCTGGATACGAAACACAGGAAACGCATTTCCATAGTGCCTAATGATGACGAACGAGCGTGGTTATTATCACGGGGGTAGTTGGCGGGCCGAGTGACAGGCAAAAAACCATTCGTTCAAATTAAGAAGTTGATTCGGATTTAATAGTGTTTTGTTTAGCTGGTGGAAACAGGCAGACCACGGTCTTGCCTTTCCGCGATTTTCTTTTCTATTTTGCGTTTGTATCTTCCCTCTCCCCCCTTTTTTCTTTTCTTTTCTTTTCTTTTCTTTTTTTTTTGAAACGTGTTTCAGACAGCAACGTCGCAGCTTGAAGTGAATCAGGCTGTACTTGAAACACGGTTGTTTCGCGGCTTCTCGTAGAATTTCGCGATTGAAATTTCGTTCGTGCTTCTCTATTGGCTCATTATTGTTTTTTTTTCTTTTTTTTTTCTTTTGCAGAGGAAAGAATTGTGCGGAATATAGATTTAAAAGAGCAGTTTGATGAAATTGTTTAAAACGTGTCACGTTTCGAAAGGAATATCAAGTGGTTCGTGATTTTTTAATTATGAATACGAATAATAAATTTCAACCTTCGTTCATTTCCTTTCATGTTTCTGGAAAATAGAGAACGCTCGTCGGGGGACGTTTACTGTTTAATAGGCCGTAACTTGTATAAACGGAGTGTTCTCTCTAATTGTCATAAAGTAGCCTAATGAGTGCTCTGCTAAAATCGATTCAGCTACTCTCGAGAATGGCGATTTCAAAATTAATTGCGTACGTGTGAGTACACATTGTTGTACAAATATCATTGTCGACATTCAATATTCAGTGTATTCGCCGATAATCCGTCGAGCAATCACATTTAACGTTGAACGGAATCTTATTGTTAGAGAATATTTCCCAACAACGATAAACATTGACAAAGCTAACATTGAAATTATTTCTCAAATCAACGAAATCAAAGAAAAATCTTTTCAAACTTTGTTCATTACTTCGTTTTTTTCATAGATATGTCACGATACAAATTTGCAATAGAAATTTGGAAATTGTTTTCAGAAAAATAACAAAAATCGAGTTCAAAAGATCAACGAACTCCAGAACGCGTGGGACACGTGTCCCGCGAATTAACGATGAGACTTTTCATGTTCATTTCATTGACGATTGAATTTATTCAAACGTATTTATTCGCAGTAAATCAGTGTGACACGAGTGATATCCTGGACACTCGATACCAAGCGACAAGTCACAGGGGACTTCTCGTCGGACGTGTTACACGTCCTCTCGCGAGTGTGTTACACGCGCGTAAGCACTGGGACAGGTGCAGCCTGCACGCGAGATGTTAGCTAAATTCTCGTTACCCTGGCGGACCGTGTTGGCCACGCGTGATCCGCTTTAATCCGCGCGCAAAAAGACGAGCCAAGGCTCAAGTGGATCAACCTGGCATTGCTCGGACGCGCCGCGTTAGTCGACGACTCGATGTCGGTGTACCGGCTAACGGCATTATCGTTGCCCTAGTTTTCTGACGTGATGTCGCGCCTTCGAGTCCAGTGCTGGATTGTCGTTTCGTTGATGCACGAATTGGCAATTGATTTGGTCTAACACCTTGGACGGTGAGTTGGAACTTTCGACAGAAACGTCTCGATTCGCGTTTTGTGTTTGCGAGCACGCTTGATTTTTGTTAACTGATTCGACTAATTGGTATTTAGTTGGGAATCGATTTAAGATTGAACGCTCATCCAGTTTTAGAATTTCTCGTTTCGATTCGCACTTTGTCGCTAATTTCGAAGGTATCGAGACTGTAGAGCAAAAATTAGAAGATCGAACTTACTTTATAATTTATGAATTACTATGTATATTTTTCCTTGTTTCATATTGTATTAATATTGATTTTATTGCACGATTAATAATTCGACGATTAATAATTCGCTTTGATTGAGGATCTTTATATAACACGAGATGACAATATTTAATTTCTTTAAGCTGATGAATATTCCTGAAGTTCAATTGGAAGTTCATTAATGTAATACTGTTGTTTTGCTAAGTCATTATTTTTGTATTTATATTATAGCATTGTAAGCAATGTTATCGATACAGGTATTTTGTACATTCAACATTTTTTCGTACATTTAAATGTTGTAAGCTCCAAAGGTCGAACAGCAAAATATTCCAGATTTCCTCGTACATTTTTTTCTTTCAGAATAATTCCAGTAATATTTCCATCGAAATCGTCTATTCGTCGACAAATTTTCGTACACATTTCCGCGTAAAACATTTTTTTCATGAATAGTCGAAACGTCTGCCGGCTATCTGTATTTTTCTACGTGAAAAAATGTTTTCGCTCGTCGAGCGAGATTTTTTTTTCTCGAAAATGTTGTCCGTTTTTGAAAGCGATCGCGTCCAAGTCGACGATTTAATTGATAACGCGACGAGCAGTGAATCATTGAATTTCGTTGCGTCTCGGAATCGTTGACACTTGTTTTTGTTATTAACGTCGAGCGAATTTCCGATGAAAAATGAATTCTCCCCGACTTGACAACGTCTCGCCGGCAATCGATCGAAGGCAACGCGATTAAGTCGGTCAAGATCGACTTTCTTTTTTTCTCTCGACAGTTTTGCCTTCTGAGGGATAACGATAACTTCACGAGAGAGAATAGACGACGATAAGATGAGATTATCCGGAAGTGGCGCACTTGGGACCAAATTGAAATCGTCCGAAGTGGCACACTCCCTNTTTTTTTTTTTTTTTTTTTTTTTTTTTTTTTTTTTTTTTTTTTTTTTTTTGTTAATTCGTTCCTCATTAGAAACGAACTTTCTCGCGGACTGTCCAACGCGGGCAAGTTTGTCCGTGAATTATCATGCCTCTGACGGGACGAAAGTACTTGCTAACAAAGAGGAAATTGTGCACTTTACTTTGCCGTAAGAAGTTCAAAATGTATTTGCTTAATTCGTTGTTAACAACGTTTAATTAAAACGTCGTGGAATAAGTTGAAGTTGGAAACTCTGTGCGTGTGTGTGTGTGTGCAGGTTTATCATGTTTCTAATAATATTCCTCGAAACTGATTTTTTCGTAAGTAAAATTGGGATTGAGAGAACAATTTTGTGTTGCAAATTTATCATTTCATTTACTTTGTATTATTTTTCTTTATTCATTCTTCTGTGTCCAATTGCTGTAAATTGTCCCATGTTAAAATAGCAATTAATCTACTATTACTTGCACTAAAAGAAGCATCCGAAAAATTATAAAAATTACAAGTTGACAGTTCTCTTCTTCTACTTGTACGCTTTTTCCCCTCAATAATACTTTCATAGCGATTCTCGTTTTAAAATTTACACGGTGATAAATGATTAAAAAATAACGAATGAACATAAGCAATTAAAACTGACATTGACATGTTATCTCACGTGTACACTTCTCAGCTTATCTCTCTGATAGCAAGCTATTGAAGATTCGATAGAATTTATACACTTACAAAATTAACGCCAGACCACAAAAAAATTGCAGTTGCACCTAGTCGCGTCCTCTCGCTATCGGATAAGCACCAGATAACGTCAATCAATTTTCTTCAATGTTTTCGTTCGTCTTCGGTGAAGCAACGAAGCTTTCGCGACTGCTGAGCGTACTTAGTTGCGAGAGGGTTAAACTGGAAGGTTAATGCAGCGAATAAACGTACGCGCGCGATAAATCACAAAGTGGAAGTCACTATATCTGGAGTGTAGTGGAACCGGTCGAACGAGACTAGCTTCAGTACGACAGCTAATATCGTTTCCATTATTAATTGGATATAATTCATCCACTTTGTGGAAACGTCTTATCGCTCAGCGCGGCCGATTCCTTCGGCGCTCGTCTTCTCGCTCCTCCCTGCTACATTATCGTTGTTTCCGTTCCAGTGGTTGGCAGTTGTCGGAGCCAAGAGTGCGGACACGAAAGGCTGGTGAAGTGCGGGAGACCCCTCGAGAAAATCAACAACGACTACTTGAGCTTCGCTGTGAAGAAGGAGGAACTTCAGCACCTATGCCCGTGAGTTTTTCCAATTAGATTTTTCCTACCTTTCGCGCGGATAGTAGATTCTAGTTTCTCATTCTCATATTCAATCTTCCGATGCGATTTTCCGAGAGAGAGAGAGAGAGAGAGATTATAAAATAATCAAAGGTAACGTAAGGAAAAATATCACGTCGATGTGACACGACGTATAAAAATTATTGAATTATCAATTTACAAGAATACTCTATCTTCAATTATCAATTTGCAAATTATCTTTGGATTATCGATTATACATTTATTTTATTTATTTATTATACATTCAAATTATTTTCGAATTATCAATTATCAAATTTATCGTATTGAATTAAAATTATTACGCGCACAAAGTGTGTATCTGTATAATAATTTGTAAGATATGGAAATTTCGTTCACCGAAGGTCAAAAATAAAAATAATCGAAATTAAGTAAAAATCGAGAAAGTTCGAGAAACTTGCCACTTTCTCGTTTAAATTCGCCGTCCATAAACCTCTCCGCCCATGTTTTCTCGATTACTTCATCGTTGACTAACCTGTTAAGACCACTCTCGGGTTACCTTCTTTCGTTATCCAATTGTCGTTTGAATTCTCATGACGGGATAAACAGCCACTCGATCGCGCTAATAATTCGATCAACCGAGGCGAAGTTTAATGCGAATTGACTTGAATTTCTCGCTTGCTTGCCCGAATTTATCGGCCGTATTTGTCTATTTATTTTCTCTCGATCGAGCTAGCCAGCTAGCTAGCTAGCTCGCGGAACGAGTTTCGAACGTCGAAAGAGAATTCTAATAAGCTGGCTCGCTAATTTGCTTGGAAGTTGCTGGAACAGGCCACTTGAGATTTCTTCGGAGTTTTAAATAGCCTCTTAAGAGCTCCCGGTTAATTTTTCTTTTTTCCCCCCAACCCTTTGGCCGGATTAACTTTCGTTTCTCAGCCAGCCTCGCTGCTGAAGCCTAGCTTTATCGAGTTAATTTGACGTACTAAAGGATACGATAATGTAAGAGTAAAAACGTGAAATTGACATTACAACGTGGGAATGATACGATTAACAATAATTGGTACGACGTGATTAAATAGATCTGGAGTCTTTTGACGAGAAGTGTAAAACTTACGTTCAATACGTTTATTCCGCGACTAATCCCTCGATATTATTCGTATAAATATATACACGACAGGAGGAACAAAATTGTCGGCTGCGATTAAATAGCGTTCAATCTCTACCGGGATAGATAAACAAAAATCGACGATACAGATCGATTCGAATGACTATTTGCTCTCGGTATTTTTGACGATCGTATAATTGGGAAACGTTCCCAACGACACGGGGTGCACCGCGTGAAAATACCTCGACAAAAATTCAATAACAGCCCGGCGATGCCCGGAGATATTTTTTTTCGAAAATATCAAGATCAACCTACCTAGTTTAACTCCACCGACGATTTAGTCGCCGCAACGTTTCCTTTTTTTTTTNTTTTTTTTTTTTTTTTTTTTTTTTTTTAAATTTTTGCAATCTCCTCGCGTCGTTTCGAAATATTGATGTTGAACCGCGCTTTGAAACACACGCAGAGAGCGAACTGCAACTTGAATTTCTCCGTTGTTTTCGAGGATATGGAAAAACTTTGTGGACAAAAATTGTTTACGATATGATAATAATGTTTTTTTTTTTTGGTAGTTGGAGAGATACAAAATCACCTTCACTTTTTTAAATAGAACGATATATTTTTCAGTATCATTCGATATTCTCTGTGAACCTATAATATGTATATTGAAAAACTATTGATTTAGTAGTGTTTTCGAAGTTCAGTTTTCGTATGATAGATGTTACAGAAATTAAGTTCAAAATGCCTCCTGAGTTAACAGTTTTTCGACGTTTTTTTTTATCGATTAATAATTTATTTATTTTATTTTATTTTATTTATTTTATTTATCTCAGGTTAAAACCTATTTCTATTATTTTTACCTACAAACATGATCATTGATCCGATCGTCAATTTGATTAATATAGTAACACGGCGATCATTCGTCGTCACGGTGCTAACAAAAATTTCAAAAATGTTCCGCATAACACGTGCAAAAGTTTTCTAACTTAACCCAGGCAGATCAACCATATTTTCGAATAATTGGGCTGGTTCGATAAGAACCAAAGCCGCTGAACTTTTCCGCTAGTTTGAATAATGGTTCGCGCACAATCCCCCTCCCCCCTTTTCACCCCTGTTCGAGCGATTTTATCGAAAAGCTGAATTCTCACTGGAAGTCGATTGCTGGCCTGGAACGTGTTAATTCGTTCTCAGATCGATCAACCGCGTTTGGTAAATGGGCATTCTATTTCCCCTGTCGTAAGAAACTTGCAGATTGCTTCTCCAATAACGTAGCATCGAAATCCCGATCGTTCGAAATTCCTTGCCGATTGGGCGTATACGCGTGGCACGATTCAACGTACAAATCGAGATTATCCGATTATTTTTATTTCCAATTAATTCGTTTGCCGTGCGATTGAAATTGGAGCGCTTTTTAAAAAGCTCCGAGGAGAGATACGTGCTGCGAATAATTTCCAAGCTTAATATTGTCGCGTAACTTTNAAAAAAAAAAAAAAAAAAAAAAGAAAAAACGAGAAATTCTCAATTACGTACTTCGCTGTAACTGCGAGAGTCGCGAGCGAAACTTCCTGCAAGACATTCTTCCCGCCGAGAAAATGACGGAATTGCTCCTCGTCGAGTCGAAAAATAGTATTCGTCCTACGTAGCGAGCGTGAGCCGTTGTCGACGAGCACAGGGGGTAATTTGTGTTCCCTCCCCTTATTATGGTTGCTCGTTGAAACGAATTCGCCCGGATTCGTTATATCAAATCCCGTCGTTGGAAAAAGTTCGGCAGTGCCCTCGTTCCCTCGTTCCCATCGTGTCTCTCCCATCCACAGCAAAATTACCGGATCCTAATTACCGTTATATACTTTTACGGCCGCATCGAGGATTCTTTCTTGCTTCTTGCAGAGATTTCGAGGCTGGCATGAGGTGCATTCAGACGTACACGTTCGACTGCATGCAAGAGAAACAAAGGGAGCACTTCAACTCGTTGTACGCCGGCACCAACAAAGTGGTCATGGAGCTGTGTCAAGATGGCCCTTATCAGGACGGTAAGTTGAATAACTACTCCTGTTGTTGCCATTACTCCGATGCAATTAGAGAGGGAGGTAGCTGTCGTGTCGCGTGGTTGGATCTTGATGAGTGAATCGAATTTACGTGGCACGTGCACACAGAGTACAGTTAATCAGAGTGTTTGTTATTTCATTCTGATTGATATTATGAAAAGTATACCGATCAACATCAAGCATAGATATTTTTAATTTTTTGTACCACTTATAGCTGTACGTGTCTGTGGAAATTTTATGAAAAATATATTATTTTTACAATGTTTCTCGTATTATGAGCTATATGTTATACATATCTTTTTTACAAGCATAGATATTTTTAATTTTTTGTACCACTTATAGCTGTACGTGTCTGTGGAAATTTTATGAAAAATATATTATTTTTACAATGTTTCTCGTATTATGAGCTATATGTTATACATATCTTTTTTGTGTGATAAGTTATTACATTACCTGTTTCTCGTGGTGATTTAATAATACTTCTTACGTTATACCTAGATTATTGATGAATCCTTGATGGACGATAATTTTTATATATAAAGCCAAATTTAGTTTACAGAATCTCCAGATACAATTTGCTTAATATTTAAAAAAAAAAACATAAGTCAAACTTCCACGCGAGAATTTACTTTCTTTTTTGTCAATCATGTTTATCAATTCTCTTCTATTCAATTCTATATCATTTGTTTCCTACAAATTATCAATTTCTCAGGTCCTGGCAACGAATTTGACTCTCTCCCCCCATCAAAAAAAAAAAAAANCATGATATGAGACATACAGCTTATGTTTGGTAGAGTTTACTTTCGACTAATGGCCAACGCGCTTGTCGCGCTGGGATATATTACCAATCGTTTTTGAATGCCACGATCGAGCACGCCGCCGATATTCGCGTAATCTCCAGAGTGCCGAATACATTATTGACTTTAATGGGTCGATAGATTCGCAACTGGTCACAGATATTATACATGGCCTTCCTGCGTGTCCTAATGCATCCACCGCCTAATCGCAGAAATTCGTCTTGGCGTTTTAAGATTTCAATTCGAATAACCGACGTGATCATTGATTTCAATTCGAATAACCGACGTGATCATTGTGAGTTACACTCTATTTTTACGAAATTTCTCACGACTGTATTTCGCTACTTTTCTCTATAACGCGAAACAGGATCTTGCAAAATGGATGTATAAAGATCTGTATCAGTTGGTGGAATTATTTTATACGGGGATTTAAATTGTTATTTTCAAGCGTGGTTGATTTCTTCGATTTATCGACATTTCTACACGAACATTTTTTTTTTAAATTGCGAAGCGAAATTTCAATTTCAGGTAATCGGAAATTCTGTTCCGATCGTTTCTTCGCGCATTCTTATATCTTTCACTGTAACGAGAAATTTTAAATCAGTGACATCTCGTAACAAGATAAAATAGAATATGACTATCACGTTCTTTAATCTAGCCAGTGGAATTATTCGTATGGAATTGTAATTTTTGAGTATGCTATTGTAAAAACCTATTTTTGACACTTTAATGTAAAATACTCGATAAGCGTTTTCGTTGCCGCGGCTTGGCAAATAAAAAGCTCCTGGTCAAAGCGTCGAATTTATTTCGATTTTTCCCCTCTTTTTTTTCATCTTCGAAAAAAGTTAGTTTTTTTTTTACCGTATACGAATACTGTTGTCTCTCGTTTCATTCGCGATTACAGCAGTATCGCGCGGACACAATGTGCCTTGTGATTCGATGGATTTTGTTATTTTTTTTCCCGTTCCTTCCTTTTCCAGTTGAATTCTCTAGGTAAAATCGAGTGGTTTTGAAAAAACTCGACGAACTTAGTAAAAACAAGCTTCCGATTATTCTGTTGACGAGGGAATGAATTTTGCTTTCGAACGTTACACGCGATCGACGAAGTTTCTAGTGGCTCTGGATAAATTTAATTGAGATTTTGACACAGTCATGTTTCTTAAAGAGAGTTTTAATATCACATGAATTTCAAAAATTTACGTTGGTTTACAAATTGTTTTTTTCTTTACACGATATGATACAGGATGAAAGGAAATAATGGAAGATTCCTCGTAATTTATTAAACTCATAAAGCCAAGTTTTTACTGCTCGAAACCGGGTATTACACCTACTTACATGGGATTAGAGAACTAAATTAATTAGCTCTTTAGCCGCGTAGACAGGGTAACTTTTCATCCCTTCCATAAGGCAGATTTGCAATCTGAAATAAGACCAGGGTGTAGTACAAATTCGTATAAATTTCGTTTCTTGAATATTAAAGTGAATTAAACAAGTATCGTCATCGCAATGCTCGTGTTTTGTATAATACAGTAGCTTTATATTAATTTCCGTTTTTACGAAC
>NIPQ01092764.1:0-25595 GCA_002806875.1 Lepidotrigona ventralis hoosana
AGATATCTACCTCTTAACACATTGGCACATATATCTCGAATTTCTGATTCGGAGATACTTCGGCCTGGTGGTCCTTGGACTCCTGGCATTCCTGTTTGTCCTCTGACACCTGGTAGACCTTGAAGCCCCGGCGCTCCATCTTTCCCTGGCATTCCTGGTAGTCCTATTTGACCTTGTGGACCTCGTTCTCCGGGAGGTCCTCTCTCACCTGGCTAATTTTTGATGACAGTAAATGCAACAGTAAAATTAAAAATTGCAAAACAATGTCAACATTGAACTTAGTGATATGTACTAAGCTTGTTATACCAGTGAATTAAAAAAACAAGAAAATTATTAAGCAATATTTGAAATACTTACTAATCCTGGAGTACCTGGCACACCTCTTGGTCCACTAATGCCTGGACTGCCGATAGTTTCCAACACACTATTTGTACTTAACATGTCTGAAACCATTCCTGGTGGACCTGGTGGCCCAGGAGAACCTGGAGGACCAGGTGGACCTGGTCGTCCGTCTAATCCTGGAATACCAGCGGCTCCAGGTAAACCTGATGTACCCTAAAGAAGTGTATTTCTACTTCTTTGAATTTTTTTAATTGCATACATTAGATAAAGAAAAATATAATTGTGCGCCTAAATGGTATTAATGACATTAATGGTATAAAGACATTAGGATGTGGATTCCACAACTCTGGGTCCATAATGTTAATGTAATTTATTCTCTCATATAACAGATTAATAATATAAATTAAACTCACGGAATTTCCAGGTAAACCACGTGGTCCAACAGGGCCTTGTTCTCCTTGCTGACCTTTATCGCCTTTTTCTCCAGGTCGTCCATTGAATCCTGGTAGTCCTGATTTTCCAACAGTACCTTCGATTCCTCGAGGACCTGGGGTACCTACTTCCCCAGGTAAACCGGGTAAACCCTAATTATAACAATCAGATTAATTTAGAATTCATTATTTCTAATTCTTAAATCTGGATTTACTTGCGATCCTGGAGGCCCCGGAGAACCAGGAAGACCATTCTTTCCTTGCAATCCAGGAAGACCTGGTGAACCAACAGGACCAGGTTCTCCTTTCATTCCTGGTAAACCATCTTCTCCTGGTGAACCAGGGGGGCCTTCAGGACCAGGTGGTCCTGGTACAATGGATCCGACTATTGAACCTGGCAAACCTGAATAAATAAATTAGATCTATTAAGAATTTTGATATATTCCAAGATATTATTTTTCAATTGAACTTACCATCGCGGCCAGGTTCCCCAGACTGGTACAATGGATCCGACTATTGAACCTGGCAAACCTGAATAAATAAATTAGATCTATTAAGAATTTTGATATATTCCAAGATATTATTTTTCAATTGAACTTACCATCGCGGCCAGGTTCCCCAGATTCTCCTTTTGGACCCTGAATTCCGGTTAAACCGGGTGCTCCAGTTTCACCACGAAAACCTGGTAATCCCTGAGGACCTGGTATTCCCGGAAATCCTATTTCTCCTTTAGGCCCAGGAAAACCATCAACCCCTGGCTTCCCTTCTGATCCAGGAGACCCATCTTGTCCTGGATTACCTTTTTCTCCTGGTTCACCTGTATATATTATTCACCGGTTATGTAGATAAAAGTATGTATTTTATGTAAGATTACTCTTTAAATAATTGCTATATAATTAGAAAGGTACTCGATGGGAAAAATATAGATATTTAAATGATTTGAACTAATTTAAGTTTCAGCGTCTATATTAACTTCTTTCGCAAGTGGTTAATTTTAAGTTTAAGTTTATACTGCAAGATATATATATATTAATTGTTAATTTATCATCAAACGTTTAAGCTAAATCATTTGATAACGAAGCGTTGGAATACCAATTAAATATATATCAAGAATTGCTACGTGGTCACTTTTATCAAGAGAACGACACACATTTAATGATTAATAAAAGGAATGGGTTTACGGGTATTGCGGCAGATTGCAATAAATTGATTTACAATCACTTCGAATAGCTGTATTTAGGTCGACAACGATGTGCATGACAATTTATTTTCATGTCATGCATCAGAGGGTCCTGGAATTTTAATTTTTGTTAATAATTGCATTTCGTAGTGACAGCAAATTATGAAATCTAAAAGAAAGAAATTCGAAAAGAATAGAATATTTACTATTTATTTGAACTATTCACAAATTTTTTTTCTTTAACTCCGCTTATAAAAATATGGATTTGAACAAGTTTCGTAGGTTCATAGTTGAAAAAAAGAAGAAAAAAGAGGAATATAGAATAAGTAGAAATATGTTGGTTAAGTAGTTGAAACTATTAGAACGATTGCGCTCGACCTTTAAATATGAGGCTGTTGACATACTTCATTGGCAAGAATTATTCCTTCAAAAGTGTCGATGACCTTTTGTAACGTTGCAATTAACGCATTAACTGATTCGAAGCTATTAGAACGATTGCGCTCGACCTTTAAATATGAGGCTGTTGACATACTTCATTGGCAAGAATTATTCCTTCAAAAGTGTCGATGACCTTTTGTAACGTTGCAATTAACGCATTAACTGATTCGAAGCGTATGAGATTCATTTATCGCTTAGCATCACAAAGAATCAAAGAACAACTACTATTAATAATCTTATAAATTTAATTGCTTATAATTTTATTAAGAAAAAAGTTTATAGTAGATAAAGATATTTTCAGTAAGAAATGTCACAAATTAGTGTAAAGAAAATCTATTATGAAATATCATTTCAACATATTCAAGTCGACATTCATTTAGATGCTATTTCACTTAGGTACTATTAAAAGGAATAAAAAAAAAAACTTACAAGTAATCTATTTAAAATGTCATTAAGAAAAAATTTTTAACTCATCACAGAATGTCTTTTATCACCGAATAAAATTCTTTCTTTGAAGAAACCGACGATTAAGCATTCTGCGCTTACTAGCAGAGGAATAATGTGTTTAACGATGAATCACCGCGCGCACGTGGACACCTACAACCCCACACGGTTTTCTAACAAGATTAAATTAGTTTACGCGGCTATTCAAGGATTACTTATCGGATAAATCCACGTAATCGTATTTAACGCTAACGTTTAACATTTGACACGACCACGCATGAACACTTGAAAAAAAGAAACGTAAAAATAGATATCGAGCGACTACCTTTTTGACCTTGTTCCCCTTTGTCACCGCGTTCCCCTTGCTCTCCTTTTTGACCCGGATATCCTGGAAGACTTGGTGGCCCTACAAATCGTGGTATGATGTCACGATAGTCACTGATATTTCGTGGTGGACCTGGAGGACCTGGAGAACCTGGATAACCACGTGGTCCTGGTAAACCTTGATCTCCTTTCAATCCCGGAAATCCCATGTCTCCCTATAGAAATCAAACTAAATGTTAATACAATGAAAATTAGTGTTATACAAATTAAGTGTAATTATCACAATACAGTGACTCATGAATATGAGTGTTGTACGAAACATTTTGAAATTTTAACAATATTATAATAGAATATGACCATTGCGATTATATTGCTATTTTAATCTGACAGTATGAATGATTTTAAATACATAATTAGTAGAAAAAATAATTCTATTGTTATAGTAGGTAATTAATTGTTCATGTATTTTGTAATCTGTTTACAACAAGTATCTGAACTTCTATTAATTTCTATATAGATTTTCAAATTCGTTTTATTGCATTACTATAATAGCCGTATATTTCTAAAACTTTTGTGAATTCAAATACTTTTGTAAGTCACTATAATATAGTCACTCCGATAGCAGCAATCTTTCAAAACGATTTGTAATAAAATTAATAAAAAACAACCTACTCTTTCACCGTTTTCTCCTTTTATTCCAGGCAGACCAATTGGTCCTTTGGGACCAGGATTTCCAGGAAATCCCCGTGCACCGGTAAATCCTTGTGGCCCCTAGTACGTAACGCCGTAACATATAATAAGATGAACAAAAAAATAAATTCTTTTGTATATTATATTGTTATAGAAACGCACTGATTTGCCTTGTTCTCCAGGTGATCCGCGTAAACCCGGCCTCCCAGGTAAACCGGGTTCTCCGATTGGTCCAGGTGGCCCAGGTAAACCAGCTAAGCCAGGTAAACCCTAAATAAATATCATGTTAGTGAAACGGATTTTATTCGCACTAAAATATTTCCATTCTAGATTATAGAAGAAGAATTACAGTTCTTCCAAGTGAGAAATATATAATAAATCTATTTTTATTGATTTCTTGATTTTATAACACTTGATAGTTAGAACAAACTGTATACAAATTTTTACAAGCAGATTTGTTTTGAAATTCTGTTTATTGCCTGAAGTTGGCTCATTATGTCGAATCATTATCTGTTCTTTGTAAATCACAGTAATTCTGTATTACTCAAATCCTGACTAATTGATTAGTCAATTACAGATTCACAAAGACACGTCACAAAAGCGTTATTTATTATTATTTCAGTCAAAGAATGTGATTTTGTTAGCCAAAAATATTCCAAAAACATTGAATGTTAAGTTATACAATGAAAAATAAATAAAAATAAATAGGGGGCGCCTGGCTATTGTACAATATGGCAATTCAAAAAATCACTCAAGTATGGCTCGGACCCAGAAAAACTAAAAACTTCGAAACTATATATGTAGTATATTGGTTTATTGATGAGTATGTGTGTGTCTGTGTGAAGCTACGCTTCTTGTTTGATTGTTTCTTTAAAACTGACTGATTTTCTTCTCTGATTGCTTTGTTCTCTTGCAATAAGTGGTCCTCCAGACCATTGTTATCTTAGTCGACTCAAGTCCCTTCCGCACAGAAAAAATGTGTTTTTCTGTTCTTCTGTTTTTTTCTTTCTGTCCTTTTTCCTGTTACGCCTTTAACGCGTTTCTTCTAGGAAAAAGAAACAATGCAGGAGTAACGTCTATTTCACCAAAAATCTGTTAAGAGGTGTACCGTACTTGAGATGTAGTGACAGATGTAGCTGTTGAGGCATTGAGAGAAAACTAAAACTAATTTTGAGAAAAATGAAACTAAACACATGCCGCTTACAAACGTAAATGGTCGAGTGGCTCTGAAAAATAGCTATTCTCTGTCAAAATTAACAGAACAGGCAATGATAGTCAATTGTAAAGAATACAAAAGTGCTGCAGTTATCTGTTCAATCGCATTGAATTGCCTTGCGTTTTTACTTCTGAGTGTCATTTATAGTCCTCAAGTATAGTCCTTAGAGGATCACGCAATTCCCAGAAGGTTCGAGGATCTTTTGGGTCTGTTTTATGTCTTTCCTTCAATGTGAATTTTATGTACTATCGACTTTCTTATATTCTTACAATATTTCTAAAATATAATAGAATCGATAACAACGATACATATTTAATTCCTAAATCAAATGAAAGATAGTTTATGTACTTGGAAAAAAAGTCGACAGTACTATGGAACCCATGTTGAAGATCAATCATAAAATAAGTAAACAGAACCCCTCGACCTCCTATGACCTGCCGAAGGAACACTACCTGTGGACTATAAAAGATAGTCAGAAGCGTAAGCGGGGGCAATTGGTTTCTATCCAGAGTACAGTGCGAATCGAGCAAGCTACACGGTCGTGCTGCGTAGATATATAAAGTATAAAGCGTAGAAAATATTGTGTAATATTCTACATATTGAATTTTAAAGTTGCTTTTTTATAAAAAAAAATAGATTTGACTTATTACGTTTCTCTTCTATAGCCTGTTTTGTGATTATTGTATAGACTTTCATTTTACGCATAAAGCGTAGAAAATATTGTGTAATTTTCTACACATTGAATTTTAAAGTTGCTTTCTTATAAAAAAATAGATCTGACTTACTATGTTTCTTCTCTATAGCCTGCTTTGTGATTATTATATAGACTTTCATTTTACGCATAAAGCGTAGAAAATATTGTGTAATTTTTTACATATTGAATTTTAAAGTTGCTTTCTTAAAAAAATAGATCTGACTTACTATGTTTCTCTTCTATAGCCTGCTTTGTAATTATTGTATAGACTTTCATTTTCTTTTGCATTTACGTTACATAAACATAGCAGTTTAAAAAGGTTTTAAATGCTATTGACATTCAATTCTATGGGTAGTACTCGATTGCTATTTAAAAAAGCATTTAATATTGAAGCTTTTAATATTGAAGAGTTAGCTTTATGAAAGGAGAACTGAACATATAGGCACTTGTCTATTTGATACTATACTTGATGCATCGATCAATCAGATGGGAAATAAGAGCTTTAACTCACATTAGTACCATTAATTCCCGGAGGTCCTTGTGGACAGATAATTTCGCAACCAGGTCTTCTCTGAGGTAATAAAGGACTGCTAAGGCTCTTCTGCAATTACGTCAATTACAACCACAGAATCTTAATGGACTGTGAAGTTATGTAAAATATATATGTGTGTGCAGATTTACCGGTAGTTCCTCACAAGTCTCTCTCTCTGGCCTCGTAGGATCGCAATTTAAGACCATCCATTGAATATCGATCTAAAGATATGAGAGAAATTATGTTAAGAGTATGAAGCAAAAATGAATAGAAAGATATATGAGAATCTTCTTTGTAAAATTAAAAGTAGCACATGATTCTTTTAATATTTAGTTAGCTCTGATTTTTACTCATTTTTGAAATTGTTAAAAATCAGAAATGTTGAAAAGCATTTTGCATTTTTTTTTCTTCAAATGATTTATCACAATTCATAATTTGTCAAAAATGATATATTATTCTTCTAAGAAACTTCACTTAAAAATGAACTAGATCAGTATTCTTCTAGGTTGCTCCTTATGCTATTTATTAATTCCTTCGTGGAATATACTTCAACAATTCATAATTTGTCAAAAATGATATATTATTCTTCTAAGAAACTTCACTTAAAAATGAACTAGATCAGTATTCTTCTAGGTTGCTCCTTATGCTATTTATTAATTCCTTCGTGGAATATACTTCATAATAACTTTTCTTTTTTTTCAAAACACTAAGTTCGTAAGTTCGTTTCAAATTTTATTTATTTTATTTATTATAATGTAACCATAATATATGTCTCGTTACAGAATCAATGAAATTTCAAAATACGTACCTGTATTTTATATGATACACTTAAAATATATTCGTCGAGAAGTTCAAGTATGTACGTATATAAATAAAATCTAAAACGTATTATTAAAAAGCGCAGTTCGCGAGTATTTTCAATCTTTGATATTCGTTTGCAAAATTGGGCTAATGATGCATTCGTTTCGTTTTCGTGCACGCTTCTGAACTTTGAGCGTACTAAATCTAACTTGTCCCAGTTACGCCTCAGTCTCGTTTATTATAAAGTGTTTATTAATTAAGTGCTTCTTAATTGTCGCATGCGACAGATACATTTGTCTTGTATGAAACAACCCGAGCATCCCCCGCAGANCAATTCATAATTTGTCAAAAATGATATATTATTCTTCTAAGAAACTTCACTTAAAAATGAACTAGATCAGTATTCTTCTAGGTTGCTCCTTATGCTATTTATTAATTCCTTCGTGGAATATACTTCACAATAACTTTTCTTTTTTTTCAAAACACTAAGTTCGTAAGTTCGTTTCAAATTTTATTAATGTAACCATAATATACGTCTCGTTACAGAATCAATGAAATTTCAAAATACGTACCTGTATTTTATATGATACAAAATATATTCGTCGAGAAGTTCAAGTATGTACGTATATAAATAAAATCTAAAACGTATTATTAAAAAGCGCACTTCGCGAGTATTTTCAATCTTTGATATTCGTTTGCAAAATTGGGCTAATGATGCATTCGTTTCGTTTTCGTGCACGCTTCTGAACTTTGAGCGTACTAAATCTAACTTGTCCCAGTTACGCCTCAGTATTCGCGAGTATTTTCAATCTTTGATATTCGTTTGCAAAATTGGGCTAATGATGCATTCGTTTCGTTTTCGTGCACGCTTCTGAACTTTGAGCGTACTAAATCTAACTTGTCCCAGTTACGCCTCAGTCTCGTTTATTATAAAGTGTTTATTAATTAAGTGCTTCTTAATTGTCGCATGCGACAGATACATTTGTCTTGTATGAAACAACCCGAGCATCCCCCGCAGATGTGTCACGCAGCATTCTGTGAAATTCGCGCGCGCAAAAACTTCTTTCATATAATACTTACACTTTCCGATCTTCGCCGAGTTCATCGAAATTGATCGAATAAAAGATCTGAAAGACTCTTCCGACGTTCCGGGAATATCCATTAGATTGTTTAACGAAACACGGTCATGTGGTTATATAAGAAAACCATGATACAACGTAGTACATCGTAGGGATTAATTCTAATTTTATTTCTTCTCTTCTTTTTTTTTTTATTTATTTGTTTCAGGGGATTGAAAAATTTATCAAATGGAAGAACTTTTTTTTTTTTGAATACTTCATTATACCGCAGTTTACCTTGACTCATTGAATCACTGATTTTAACAAAATTTTTCCTGATGAATCCAAAGCAAAAATAAGCAAACCCATATTCCGACGTTTTTCTCAATACTCATTATTTATAAAAATATTTAGTACTTAATTTTTTTGTTTATTGAAATACTAAATTATTAATATATGTGTATTATATTTCATTTAATATAATTAAATAACTTAAATATTCATATCATCATAATCATTCAAATCTAGATTAACGATTTCCATTTCTGATTTTAACAAAACTTTTCCTGATGAATTCAAAGCAAAAATAAGCAAACCCATATTCCGACGTTTTTCTCAGTATTCATTATTTATAAAAATATTTAGTACTTAATTTTTTTGTTTATTGAAATACTAAATTATTAATATATGTGTATTATATTTCATTTAATATAATTAAATAACTTAAATATTCATATCATCATAATCATTCAAATCTAGATTAACGATTTGCAATTATTTTATTAGGGAAAAAACTCGGCACAAAAGCATTGATAATACATAGTAGATAAGATGTCCGGTAATTACGTGATCGAAATTAATTAATGAGCACTAGGGTTCCCTGTCTCATAACGCTACTGATCTTATCTTCCTCATGCACAGTGTATGCAATATCAAAGTTGAACGATCGAACTTACCGGTACAGTATGTTTGCTGTGCGATATCTTCGATATTGAGACTTCGCCATCCGCTTTGATTGGTCCTCGTGGATTCAGATCTTGCGTGCCAACGTAGTCGCAATCAACGTATACTATCAGTTTATCCTTGAAGATTCCGATATTAATTTTGTGCCAATTTTTATCGAAGATCTGTTCGAGACAAACGTCTTATCCAAACCTTATTTTTTTGCTGGGTGCAAATATGTATTAAACTTAAACTACGAAAAATAAGATTGATATCCTCTAACTGAATTCATATTATGTTTAGTCACTAATGACTTTAGTTCATTAAATTCTAGATAATTTTACATATTTTTTTTTATAATTACAATTTTACAAATCAACCTAATTTCATAGAACGTTATAGTACGTTTGTAAATTTTAAGTAAAGAAAAAATTACTTTAAAATTTCGAACAGATAAAGAGACAATCTAGTTAAGTTTTTTAAAGTAAAAATAAGGATCGACCGTCGTTAATGGAACAATGTTGGAACAATTTTCTGTCGATGCGTTCAGAATTTCTTCGATTCATTAAGAGCAGAACGATTAACATTTCTTTGAAGCGTAACAAATGTCACAACGAATGGTATTCTCATTAGTTTCCTCGACGCATCCTGAACACGTTCTTCTGGCCGCCCTGAAAATTATTTCGCGTGAGGCTTACGCAATGACCCGTGACACGATTTTCAACGTCAGAGTCTAATTCATATGCCAACGCGGCATCTCCATTGATATTTGACAGGAGGCTCGAGTTTTTACATGAGAATGCCGTGACATCGCTGTTTCAAGTATCCGCGTTTGTTCTCGTGGCCCGTTTTAATCATCCAACGCGATCCACGTCGACATTTTTAAGAGGGAACAGCGTTAAACACGGTTTGATCTGACAGCCATTCAGCTGATTAGTGGAAACGCTCTTGGCTTGTCGATATTTCGTTCTGTTTTAACCCATTGACCCATTGAAGGCCAACACGTCATTTGCAATATCCATTTTTTTTTTTTTTTTTTTTTTTTTTTAAATTAAANTTGAGTTTTTACTTTTAATGTTGTGTTCAATTGTATTTCAATTGTGAATTCAGGGATCATTTTAAAAGAAAACTGAAGAAACCTACTAAGGTTTTATCATGTTCATTGTGCTATCTTCGTTTTTCTTTACTCAGTTGAAAATGTTTCAATTGGAATTATTCGATATTGAACAATCAGTTTACGTATTCATATGAATTTATTCAGTTAAAGATATTTCAATTTCTATAGTTCTACTAATCTTTTATAATCTAACATCGTTTAATATCATTATCTTTCTAATTAATATTATTATCATTGCAAAAGATTTCGTTTCACTTACACGATCAGCGGTGAACGACACCGTCTGCAGTCTCCTTGTCTGGTTCTTCATGGACAAGTCCAAAGTCTGAGTTTTTGGGTTCATTGCGATTAAAAACTGGGGCTCGTTCTCCACGTCGACGATTCTGATAATGTGCCAAGTATACTTTGGCAGTTTCCTGGCTCTGAACGTGCATACTGCGCTGAATTCCTCTGGCAATCCGTTCGGAAGTATAATCCTGACAAACAGTATAAAAAACAGACAGAGAATGTAGAATGTATGTACGGACAGTTTTGTGAAAATTTTCAGCGATTCGTTGGGAAATAGGTCGATCGTAAATCGTACGTACTTGGTTGGCAGGGTGACGTCTGCATCCTTTTCCAATCTGTAGGCGGTTTGCATACGATTGCTACCTCTGACACGCGTTATGCCAGTGTACTGCGCCTCTAAGAGATCTAATTTCAGCTTGCTGATGAAGTCGAATGTTTGAAGATCGTCCTCGCCCAGTGGACCCTCGCACGGTCCACCAGGTGAATCTGGGATTGTTTCCTCGCCGGATGTGTATTCTACGGATGTGAAATATTTAATAACTTTAATCATTTTCATTTCTCTTATATATATATATATATATATATATATTCATATATATATATATATATATATATATGAATATGATGAAGTTGTAGAAAAGCTACTTCCTCTCCGATTTCGATGATTTTTGGATATGTTGTAGATGTCGATATTTTGAACTTAAGATAAAGTCGCCTAATATGGAACTCATTTTTTAAAAGCAACATAATTCTTAACTAAAAGCACTTTTCTTAAACTTTTTTTTTATATATTTTAAAACTATGATATCTCTTTTACAAACTGAAGTAAAAAAACAGAAATTATGCAAATTCGCAGATAGGTCTCATATCAAGAAACAATTACATAACTATTCGATAATTTAAAGATTAATACTTCATTACTTCATAACATATAACCAGTAGATGCAGATAATCTTCATTGACTATCTGCACTATGTAATAATACTTATAATAAGAAAAAATAAAATTAAATATTTACCATGTTTAAGGTATTTATAATCGAGTAAGAATTTTTTAGCAATTCTAGCATGTGTTTGAAAAAGATGGTTCTGACGTCACGTGCAGACGAAACAATCGATAAACACTTACAAACAAAAGAATATTGCAATCACATTCGATAATAAAGATGAGCTAGGATCTTATATTAAGAAANGTCTTCATTGACTATCTGCACTATGTAATAATACTTATAATAAGAAAAAATAAAATTAAATATTTACCATGTTTAAGGTATTTATAATCGAGTAAGAATTTTTTAGCAATTCACTAGCATGTGTTTGAAAAAGATGGTTCTGACGTCACGTGCAGACGAAACAATCGATAAACACTTACAAACAAAAGAATATTGCAATCACATTCGATAATAAAGATGAGCTAGGATCTTATATTAAGAAAGGTCCCATATTAGGCGACTTTATACGGTGTATTAAAGGATAGTAAAATAGTAATAAAAGTAGTACAAAGAATGAGACATAATAAGAATGAAGAAATTGAGAGCAGTTTTACAGACAGGCATATAATATTTAAAGTTTAATATTATTCGATAATAAATTTAGATGTACATTAAATTTGAAATGATAAATAACCGATAAATTTACGAAATTTTGCGAAAAAATCAAAAATGTAGTTATTGTTAAAATGAGAAAGAATAAAATGCATAGAAGTACATAGGTATGTACATACATGCCTGCATAGTGACAACGTGAGATGACATCGTTAGGAAGAAATGCTCTATTGTTACACAACACAATAAGTTTCTGCTTGAATCATTCTAATCAAACGCTACTGATGGTTCTATTCTCATGACAGCATGAGCATAAGCATTGTACAAATGCAATACAAGTTCCATACAGTACCAGTCAAAAAACCAACAACACACGTTCGCTATATTTTTAATTTCTAATAATGTATAGACAATTTTGTACAAAATTGTTTTATAACAACAGTGAAATGATAGCACTTTATCTATATATATATTACTCGTGTGTGCTATCTTCTTCATTGAGGATTCCACATTCTTAGTCAAATTTTGGAAATACTTTCAACAAGACATGATTGAAATTGTAATAATAATCGAAAAATATTGTAACTGATTATTTACAAATACAGTATTTTTAAGATTGCGTCTCTTATTTTTTAAAATTCAAATTTAATAGAAAATATTAAATATTTAATAGAAAATAAACATTTAATATGTAAATTATAATCCAATTTTATTTCGTAAATTATTTTTACTATTTGAGAATTCTACACTTTCTTCTTTTCTAATGACTATAAAAATCTTTTTGAAAATCCCTTATTATAAATATTCTATTTTATCATAAGCATGCAAGTTCTCAGATATCAAATAGATATTCCATTTATAGCGAAGATAATTATAGTAATGATGTCAGTAGTGAAAAGAATTTTTAATGAAGTTTAAACATTAATCAAGAATATACATATATATGTTTGTCTCTTATGTAGAGTTGAAATAATAAGACAAGTTTATTATTATAAATTAAACTAATCACATGTAATTAAATTAAAAAACTTACGTGTGAATTGCACGAGCACGAATATCCATATTGAGAAATATATTCGTAAAGCCAAGTCGATCCTATAATAGAAACAATAAATATTTTAATTGCATAGTATTTGTAGCTAGTTGACATTAATATAAATATCTAATCTGTTTTTCTATATTTGAAGTTGTTTTATTACAATGATTACAATTATCAATTTTGTTATTACTTACTAAAGATAAATTATTAAAAATTACTGGCATGTTGAAATTAGAAAAATAATTAAGAAAGTATAGTTGCTCCATTGTATGGACGGTTATCATAAGCATATGTTTTATGTATAACATCTGTATTAAAATTGAAATTAAAATTGAGACTGAAATTAAACTAAACTTAATTAAGATTTATAGAAATCATTCATCATATATTCTTTCATCTTTTAATAAAGCAGTCCATTGATTGCATAAATTGCAACTCTGATCATTTAATTCATTCATTATATATTTTTTTTATCTTTTAATAAAGCAGTCCATTGATTGCATAAATTGAAACTATAATCATTTAATTTATGAATGTACCTGCTAATATATTTCATATATGTATTTGAAATGGATGATTCATTTGTATAATATTAAAATATAAAACACAAGCTATACTTCTATATTAATAACTTACTTGTAACATTTTACATAATAATATAAAACATAAATGAAAAATAGCATAAAATGTTATCTAAACATACAATATACATGTTATTATTAAAAAAAATTGTTTTATTAGAAATAATAAAAAAAAATACCGATCCTGCCAGGATTCGAACCTGGAATCTTCTGATCCGTAGTCAGACGCGTTATCCGTTGCGCCACAGGACCATGCTCATTAAAGGTTTTATTCTTTGTAGTATAGTACCAATAATCATACAAACTTTTTAGAATATATATTTGCAAGAAAAGTATATGATACATACTTTTCTTGTAAAAAAACTTAGAAAACAATAGTAGTTAATCGAGCCAAATAATATGTCATATTGTCTTAGAATTAAATTTTGTATTACAATTTAATAAAAAAAAATTATCAATAATATATAAATTTAATAATTATCAATATTAATAATAATTAATTATTTTATTATACAATCTAGTATCTATTTATTATATTAATTTTTAATTAATATTTGCGACTGATGATTTTACGAAACAATCTGAATAAACTTCACATTATACACGATCACAATAGTCATTTCATGTGCTATACTAAATATGTATGTTTATGCTGAGGCATATTTAGTCTGGTTTAATACAATCATTCTCAGTGGTTATCAACCATGTAAGTTGATCCACCTTGATAACTTTTCACAATGAAATCTATTTTTGTCATACATATTTTAAAATATAATAGAAGTAAGTTGAATCAAATATAGATATATAAAAGCAAAATATAAGCATGTTTTTTTATAATTTAAATTTATATATGTATACATAACAATTAATTTTACGTTTTCGAATTTATATTAAATATAAATTTACAGTAGTAAGATTTTCTTAGGATTTATAAAACACACTCTTCGATATTTAAGACTATTAAATATTTTCAGATATACATCAAAAAATGATATAAATAAATTTGTATATTTCGAATACATCTCAATGAAAATTTTATTCTTTGTTCTTAATAAATAAAACTTTAGTTTACGATGAACATTCCGTTCATATTCTGAATGGTAAATAGATAATATAGTAAAAATATATTTTTAAATTTTATATGTAAAGATACAAGATGTAAAAATGTATATAAGATATAAGATATAAAAATATATTTTTTTAATTCGTATTTTTTTGTTTTTACGAATTTTGTCTCTGAATAAATACGTAACAAGCATTGCATCGGCAACTACTTTCTGAGTAAGTAAGTAAGAGAGTAAGATAAACTGTGTCCAGCTCTTATATAGTATGAGTCCTACAGTGTATAAAATAAGGACGTCGATTGGTTGTGTTATATACAATCTTGCTTGCTACTGGTTGAATCTCGTGGGTCTTATCATATTACTTGACTGACTACTTACGTGATGTTGCCATACTGTGATGTTGGGTCTACCACAGATTCAGTTTTCTGTGTTGCGTTGAATTGAATTGAAGTCAAAAAATTTCCATGTATATCTCTATATTTTATTAATTAGTCGACACCAATTATCCTTGTAATTATAGTCAAAATGTCAATCTTATAATCATAATAGTAGAAATAATAGTTCACGCTCGGCAACATTGGAATTACGCCATTATGTAGCTGATTGTTTTTGTACCTCGAAGGGTTCATGTCTTCCGAACTATTTGGTGAATGTTTACTTCTCCAACAATTTGATGCAATGAGGAAGAAAAATCTTCGGAATCTTTTCTTGTAAGTATTAAATCTTCACTTTACATCTTATTAGTTAAATAATTAGAAAATGTAATCTTTTAATTGTAATCTGGTCTTAAAAAGTAAGTAGTTGATGAAAGATGTAAAACAACTTATTTTTGTACATTATTTTTATTTTATATTTTTATACTAGTTTGATGCGATTAAGAAAAGAATCTGTAAAAATATACTTCTCCTAACTCTGTAATATGTATTTCTTATAACAGAAATATTTTAAAAATTATAATGGATTTTTTAGCTGTTTGTTCTTCCAATATCACATGTATATAATATTTGTTTAACGTATTGTGTGTAAGGTTTGATAATTATTTCTAATCACTTTATAATATTTAAGAATAGAAATTGATAATTATCTGTGCAAATCTACTTATAGTTACAAATAATAGTATTAAATAAATATGAATATTCAATTTCAATTCGTTCTTAGTCAATTTTAGTTATTGTTCGACCATGTTCTAATTAATTTTTTAAAAAATGTTATTTCTTTTTTAATTTATTCATTTTTATTATTCTTTTACTATTCTATACTATTAATATTACAACTATAATGAATAATCGTAAATATATATTTCAAAATAGTATAATAAATGGTATAAATTAATGATTGAAAATATGATAATGCTGAAAATATTTTAAAAACGAAACAAAGATATTACTATTTTTACAGTCCGTATATTCATTATAACTTGATAAAACATCATTCAAAATGCTATTTTGATCTATAAATTAAGAAAAATAACTTTACATATAAATTTATAAGACACCCTATATGGACTAAACATGCATTGTAAACATTTATTACTACCACTCAAATATCTGTATATTGATAATTATTGGAATAATAACATATTTCGTATCAAATTTATCAATGTGTTATATACTTGTTAATTTATAACATCCCAAAAATAATCAGTGGTAGAATTGTATATTCGCAGGGGTCCGTAAGTTTTAGAAGATGGCGCTACGTACGCAGCGGGACTATCATACTATCGGAGATCCAGGCAGATACGCGTTGAGGACACTCAAGCATGGTGAAAAAAATTGTTTCCAAACATATAATCTAGACGTGTCGAAAATAAATTGTAAGGAAGATTTTCTACGCTGTATTGGTCTTCAAAGAAGAAACTCTCAGTACAAATATAAAATAATAAACAGTGGTCGTAAAATGAAAAGGATTAATATTCCTAATGGTGTAATATTACGTGACTGCTCCATTGTTATCCTGGGGGTGGCATGCGAATTATGTGGAAAATGTTTTAAATGTGAAACTGACTTGAATATACACATTTCGTTGAAACACTGGACTTACGAAAAGATTCATAGCACAAATATAGAAAGAACTCGATGCACGAAAAATGAAATCGAGGTATGTGAAAAATTCCCAAAATCTTTCAACAATACGACGATTGAGCCTGCCAAAAGTTTTGCAACGAGAGAGCACAAAATGGTGCCTTTAACTTTGAAAATAGGAGAGGAAGTTATTGCCAAAAAATTAATGAAGCGAAAGCATTTGAAGAAAGTCCTCGACAAGATTGAAATCGAATCGGGTCGTAAAACGGAATTAATTGCGGGCAAAAATATGCATGGAAGTACTGTTTCTTGTATCGATCCTGTTGTGTTCAATAGTCCTTACCAATGTTGCAACCCGTCTGTGCACGCGGTACAATGTTCGAATCGATATTTGGCTAGCAATATTGTAGCAAGCGAGCAGGTGGTTCGTGAGAAAATTATAGCGCGGGAGAAAATTGACGCTTCGAACAGGTTGAAGGAATCATGCGCAATACTAGGAAATAAAAAATGTGACGTTACGGTTCATGGCGCGTCGAAGACATCTCTTGAGTTAAATATGTCGTTTATGACTGAAAACTGTAATATACACGAAGTGAGTGTTTCTAAAGAAAACAATTTAAAAGAAGCTGTTTCGGCATCTTTGAGTGATACTTTAATATTTAACGAACTGTGCAAGGCACAGTTCACTGCAACATCAAACACAATTTTGAACTGTGATAGTGTTACATCTTCGAAGGGTACGTATACTCAATGGATGAATATCAAGCCAGAAAACGTTACTGAGAACACGAAACAAGAAGATATCAATACAAATCAAAGAGATTTCACTTTAAACAAGATGGAGAAATATACGTCGAAAAAGATGACTGACGATTTAGACGATGACTCTAAAACGATACATCTGATACTGCCGTTTATTGTGCCAATAGTCGTGCCAAATGCAAGTGTTCCAAGTTCACCAGTCAAAGTTACAATACAAGCAACAACAACAGAGCAAAGGAAACAGGAGCAACAGTTACATCCCGGAAATCAGGAACAATTACAGCTTGAGCAGCAACAACAACAACAACAAATTACGAAAGATTCTATAATTGGGGATAATTCCGACGATGACGTGCAAGAAGTGTTGCGAATTGTTCGAAGAAGTGACGAGGGTATCAATCAAGAATCACCAACTCGGTTCGAGCGAGAGATGTTAGTACAAGTTGCCATTAGAGATATGAAGAAGATGGAAGATCTAGGGTTGCATTTACTAGAGAAGGTGATCGATTGTACGAAGAAGAAGAAACGTTCGAAATCTAATAGCAAGTCTAGCGACACGAATGACGATTGTGCCAAAGAAAAGAAGAAGAGAATTATAACTGAATCGAATAGTGATTGTAAAAATCAGACCAAAGAAAAGCACACTTCAGGCATGAAGGAGCATGTGAAAGCACAAGGTTTCAATAGCATAGCGACAATAGGTGTGCCTGATAACGTGAAGGAAAATTTGATGACACACAATGAGAATATAGATATAGCGGAAATGACTCGACGATATGGCATTAATTATTACAACGATGTGTCCAAGATAAACGACAACGCGCAGAATGTCCAGGAACCTGTTAGTCGATTCCTTGTCCCGTCTTCCGGCGAAATGGAAAACAGGAGTAATGGACCGATTGTAATAGATCTAGTCGTCGATGAATAGCAATAGGAGCAATAGTCCCGATGGATGATGAGCGTAGTTTTACAAAATACTTTGTTCGTTGTTACGAACCAATGATGGATTTGTTTTCAGAACAATACATAATGAAACGAAAATGTTGAAACATTTGTTTGATATTGATCGTTCAATTTTTTTTATATATTTTTTTATATAGTTAAGCAAGTATTAACTGATTGAAAATCCAATACTGTATTTTAATTAGATAAACAGTGGTTGCACTTAAATTTTATATAGTATTACTGCTGCCAAAAATGTTACGATGTCGCAAAGAATATGTTTGTTTTGTTTGTGTTGTACAAAGTAATGAAAAATAGATGTACGTGTATTATTTTCTGTTTAAATGCTGAACAACGTGGAAACAAGATATTTATTTAAACACGCAAGATATATGTTTTGTATCAATATTATTATTGATAAGTAATATGCAGATAAATAACATTCACTATATGAGCCGTTCGAAAACCATAATCTGGGCTAATTACGGAATAGGTGCAATAATAATATTACTATTAATATTGTGTATAAATAAAAAGTAGAGTCAATCAATTTGGTTTCTGAGGTGCTCATATATACAAGGTGTTCCAGTAGGAACTGTAATTATTAGTATTATTAGTATGTTTAATGGATCATTCTGAATAAGAAAGGTCATGTACAATATTGGTTTTAATTCACTATTTTTTGAAATAAGTAAAAACCAAATGAATCAAAACTTGTAGTGTAATGATCTTTTTTTTAGAATAACTTATAAAACATATTGGCAAAGTTTGCTTCTGGGACACCAATTTTTTTTTAATACATATACATAAATATATAATAATTTTGTACTTTTCTATAATAAATGTTTCTAAAAAAGAAAAACACTTTTTTTATTATGCCATGATAGATGCACTTTAGAAAAAATGTAGCAGATTTAAATACAGTAGAAAAACATAGTAAAAAGTATGAGTATTATTGAAACAAAGCACAGAAATTCTTTATCCTTTCAAGCACGTAATTGAAACATTTCCAAGCGAAACTTATCACCAAGGATACTGTCATGTACGATCAAGAATAAAAACTACCATTGGCTACAACACAATGGAGATAGTGATTTAAGATTTAGAAGGTAGAAACGCTCGATCTATCACTTGTGTTACGACAGAAGAAAGATGTAAATCAAATATCGACACAAGTGAACGCTAGCAAAAACATTGGATTACAACAATAGTTAAGGAATTTAGAATTTAGATTGTGATTCCTGAATCCTTGATTAAAAAAAAAAACAATATTAGAAATAGAAAAACTATATGCATATGATAAGCTTCGACATAAAACAGTCGATAATCGTTGCATATCATAGTTATATAAATATATCAAAAACCACCTTTATGCGATGTTTAGAAGTACTTATAGTAGAACTCTGAACTTCATTTATTCAGAACGAAAATTTTAGTTAATAATTAACTGAAGTTTACTTATCCAAACATGAGCTTAAGTGAACGGAAAAATTAACTAATTATTGGTAATTATTATCCGATTATTATCCGAGATTGATCCTATATTGATCGATTAAAAGGGAATCTAACTGTACTTGCGGAAAAGAATTTAAATATGATAATATCTTAAAAATTGTTGCGTTGCAAATTTAAATTCTACGCGATCGTTCAACCTCTCGACGCGAGTGATTTGGCGAAGTTTGGTATATGCGAAAGAGTCCACGTGTTACCGGCTTGTTCTGAAGAAGCTTCTTCCGGTCGCGTTGAAACGCGACGTATCCGAAGTTTTCGGCTGGATGCAAAAGCGCTGGCGGCTTCCGATAGTTGCTGCTTGGTCAGCGGAAGTCGATGAGCCAGCATATACAGGGTGTCTCATTTTAATCTATAAATGCAATCATCTTTATAAAACCGTTCGTTATTTGAAAAATGTTTTTCACATACAACTTCTCCTGTTTTTTTGGGAAGCAATAGTTAGTTTGTTTCTAGCTAGATGCGTTGAGGAAATATGAAGATCAATACTATTTTTTTTTAAATGGAATTTTATAAAATCAATGTATGAAAGACGAGACTTTGTGTACTACCGTTGTTCTTCCTCATCTTTCATGTGACAGATTTTATTAATTAAATTAAAGTTAAAATATCTTCTTAAACTGATATGATAGTTTTTCGACACACATAGACTGTCTCATAGGAAATGATCTGCTGCATTCATCCATCCATTAAAAAAAAATAGTATTGACCTTTATATTTCCTTTGCTCGTCCACCTGGGAACAAATTAATTAAATTATTGCCTCCTTGAAAAAGAGGACAAATTGTTCGAAGAACGAATAATTATGAAGGTAATTGCATTTATAGGTTGAAATGGGCCACCTTGTATATCCCGTGGAGCGTTCAATGTGTATCACACGTAATATTGCAGGCACAATTAAACTGCAAGACGAAGCAACGCATTGCACGGCTGCCCGACACGAACTGATAAGCTCTGGAGAACCGCGTGGCTTTGCCTCTCTCCATCTCCCATCAAGGAGATCCGATCTTGCTTTCCATCTTCCGTCATCGAGGAGAAGAAACAATTACGTTGATCGTGAATTAGCATGTCGTGCACGCAGAGAAAGGAGCTTGCATGCTCTGTCGTCGGTTGCGATCATGTTCATTTCAATCGCTCCTGACAGCTGCTGTGTTGATGTCTTTTTGGTCTGGTACGTCCAGAACCTGAAAATTGAGAATTTGAGTAAGTAAAATCCTCGAAAACGAATTTAGCAGGGATACGTGATTCTTTGTGAAAAGGCATTTGTCAGGAAAAGTTGGATTTGAATACATCTGTAACTAGGTTGCGGATGTCCACGTATTCATGGAAAATTTGAAGCTACAGAAATATTTAAAGTTCTCGTTATAATATTTAGTAGATGAAATAAATTTCCACTAGACATTGGGGGTTTGAATTCTTTAGTTATGTTTATAAAAGTATGAACATACTTGCAATTTGCAACTATAAAATTTGGAATTGTTATGTAGCTATGGAATATAACGAAAGATATAACGAAATAAATCTGATTAAAAGTATTATAAAACCACATGATTAAGTCCATGCTTAAATCCAATATTTTATTATAAAATACTCCGTATAAAAATATATTCTATATTCATAAAACAAAAAATGAATCAATTTATTTATCGTTTATTTATTATAAATTATCGAATTGATTGTCCTTTAATTTAACTTTTATACAACATTTTTGCCATTAAAATAAACATGATACTACACTATATTTCTCCATGTCCTATGTTTTCATTAGACATTTTTACAGTGGCTCAATTACGGGGAGAAAGTTGATGATTATGTTTTACAAGTGATATACTTACGTGGCATAACTCTGTCATATATGATCATCAATTTTCAATAACATCCCTTCCAGAAAAGAATAATTAGTATCTAACGTGTTGCAACATTCATTACATACATAGAGTGAAGACGCCTAATATGGGACTCATTTCTTAAAAACAACATAATTCTTGACTAGGAATATTTTCCTTAAGTTTTTTAAAACTATAATATCTCTTCTGTTACAATCTGTCTGAACACAGAGTAACACAGAGAAATCAGTATTTTCATATTAAATTAAAAACAAAGATTCGCAGGTAAGAAAAACAGGTGGCCTAATATGAGGTTTCTGTCTCATGATAAGAGACTCCAATGACAAGAGGAAACAATGACATGATTAATTGAATTCAATGGTCTAAAGATTAATTTAAAGATTAACTCTATAATTTTATAATGTTTATTATTGCTATTATTCGTATGCAACATTGTCGTAACGGAGAAAGTAATTTCACTGCTAAACCGCACAAACTCAACACTTTCTTGTTGTGCAACGGAAGTTGTTGTAATATATTTGAACGATCTTGTCAATGTTCTTTCACCGTTATTGTGAAAACTTGAGTAATTGAACTCGTTTTATTTCTAATCAGGAAGTTTCGATATTGTATTACAACTCCATTGATCTTCTAACGAAAGAATTGAAATGAAAAAGGTAGAAATTTTTATAGATAAATTTATAGAGAAATATATAGAAATATTTAGAAAGATAATTCTATATAACTCTACAACTCTAACTATAACTCTAAAATTTATAGAAATATTTAGATAGATAAATTACTCTCTTGCCAAATTAGAAGTAGAGTATTCTACTTTGACAGTAGACTTCTAAACTTTGTAAATCTCTTATTTGTGTTGTTCGAATCTTTTAACAACCACGTCATGGGGTAATAAAACTAGAACTAAACTAGTTTTTCCTAGAAATTCTTCTTTACACAATTTCAAACTTCATGTTCGTGTTCGTGTTCGTGTCCAATTTAGAAGTAACTGATTATTGTAATTCTGTATGTATAGGGGAAAAAAGTGAAGTATCTAATTTCCATAATCTAGTAGCGGTTGTTATGCTGATAAAACTTTCAACTTACTTATTAACTTATTTTCATGGTCGGGGTTACTCAACAGCATTATGTATAATAGCCATTGAAAATTGCTATAATACTGATAGATTAAAGGGGATGTAAAACAATATTTTTATTTTCATCATTCATGATGTAATAAACAGTATTAAATAATAATAACATACATAACAATAATAAATAATAACATAGCAATAAATAACACCAAAGCATCTTTAATAATCAATTATTTTAAGTGTTCCGGCGTTGCCGGAGTTACAGATATAAATGGTACCTTGGTTTGACGTAATTTGTGTATTGGCGACTGCTTCACACTTCGTACTGAAAGAGAAAATTAAATTTTAATATATAACATTCTATAATTTATATAAAAATTAGTTTGTTTATAATCTTATGTATAATTCAAGATTTTTACGTTAAAGTTATATTAAATTTTATATTAAAATTTTTATTAATAAAGATTTATATTAGACTGTTCACCCTTATTCTTCTTTTCCATGTCCATAAAGATTTTTCTTAGATAAGTTACAGGCTTTATAGGAGATGCAATAATATTAGGTGATACAGAACTTCTTTCATAAAAATTTGTCCTATCAAAAAAGCCCATTCTCTGTGGGGTTTTCGACTTCTTATTATTTTTCTTGTTATTATTATCTTGATCTTCCTTTTCTACAAAAGATATAATTATGAGATAGATATAACATATTATAATTATATACATAAACTATAAATATAATATTATGTAATACTAATAATACTAACCTTCGGTATCGTTTTCCGACATAGATAAACTGCGTCGTTTTGCAGTTTTCTTACCTATTCTATTATTATTTTTCAATTTTTTCATTTCAATCTTTAAGCTAGGAAAAACCGTGTCTGGACAAACAGGTTCTTCGTATTTTGCACTTGTAGAATTAGCTTCATTTTTAACCAAATTAATACGATTTGTCGATTCTACGATAATAGTTTCATTTCTAAATTGGAAATTTATATCAACATTCGGAGATTCATTTGCTCGTAAGTCTTTTATTTTTTGAAAAATTTCCTTACTTAACATTTCAATCTCAGTCGATGTATCTGAGGATGTAGAAGTATTATCACTTATCTCACTAGTAGTAAATATCTTTTTATTTATGCATTTGTTGTTCAGTTTCCAAGAAAAGAAGTTCTTTAATTTGCCTATATATTTCCCAGACCAATTGTTAGATTCAGTTTGCTGTGAATCACTGCTACTTTCATTGGAATTCTCCAGTACTGTAATTAATCTCTCAGAATTCAATCTGTACGTACGCGAAGATGAAGCGTTAATTTTTCTCAAGTCATTTGCATCCTCAGTTGAAGTTCTAATGATATTATGAAATTTTTCCGTTTGACACATCGAGTTACTATTTGTTTCAAATGTACTGTCCGATCTATCTGTTAAGTTGCTATTACTTGATAAGAACTCATTGTTTAAGTTTCTGGTAGAATCAGTTTCGTTTGTCTGCTTTGCAGAATCAGGTTTTCCTAAAACTTCATCAAGCATCTGTCTTAATTGTGCTTTTATTGAGACATGTGTATTTGTTGTATTATCTTTTTCTTCAGCATCTACGTCTCGTTGTGAATTATTTACATTAATAGGATTCTTAGTTTTACAATTCGCATAAGATTTCGTATTGGGTAAAGAAAAAAAACTTGTACTGTCATAATGTTCAGACGTATTTGAAATATTTTCATTTTCATTTTGTTTTATTGCAATTGACGTGTCTCCATTCATTGTGTCGTAAAAATTTTCATCACTGTCTGATGAAATCTCGTCAATCAGCATGGCATTATTGAAATTTAGTCTCGAATTCGATTCTTCATCTAAATGAGACAATATAATTTTATTATTTGTCATTTTTAATTTGTTAGATAGAATTTACGTTATACTGTACTGCAAACAAGATATGAATTTTGAAAGAATATATTTAAAATATTTTTTTGCTAACTTGTCCTCTTTTTTACAAAAAAAAAGAAAAAGAAAAAAAACGTTGTTACTTACATATGGATATCGAATTTGAAGAATTTTCGAAACTATTCACTGTTTCTGTATTTACCATTATTTCTAATTATTTTCTCTACACTTTTTTATAGATACTCTAGTCCTTCGCCCTTCGACGCTCGATCATTTACTGAAGAAAAGAAGAAACGCAAATGCTATACAATTTCGACGCGAAGGACGTTACATGCTAGTTCTAGATTGTTATTTACCAACAAATTTTAAAATACATGTAACATAATATAAAAGTTAATACAATAGACGCAGGATTTTTTTCGAATAATTTAATGATTAATTTTTTTAGAATTAAATTTGACTGGAGCTATAATGCTTGATTCATTAAAAGAACAAAAATTAATCTTTAATTATAGTTCGTAATGATTAAGTAGTTTTTATTATAATTTCCACGACTTTGCATACACCGCTACTTTGCGCATACTATACACGTTAGAAACAAACACGTCGTGTTGCAAAATATTTGAACAAAAAGGTCAATAACACACACAGATACACGCAGTACAGTATGTAACATAACACATACAATCACGAACAATGGTAACGATCGACTAATGTATCATTAGATTATTAACAAAACACACAACAGACTAGCAACAATTTTCTTTGATGAAGTGGTTTTGATCCGGATTTGAACAGAGCGGTTGTTAGACCGTTATGGTTTACAGTGGTGAATAAC
>NIPQ01092765.1:0-10475 GCA_002806875.1 Lepidotrigona ventralis hoosana
CCGAGGGTGGGGCAAGCGATCCACGATGCGGGAGAGTGAAACCGCCCCCACCTGCTTCCCCAATCACAGGCTCCGCCTCCAGAAAGCCGCATGACGTCACACAGACACTTGTTACGCCTTGCTGGTATATTGGATTGCTACTTGGACTTTGCTAACCTGGAAAAGTCACCCTTTTCAACCCTTACTAATCCATGGCTATCTTTGTCTAAGTTTCAAGCTACAAGAATAGAAATATTGTCTCTTATTATTTTGTCTTATTGGATTGCTACTTGGACTTTGCTAACCTGGAAAAGTCACCCTTTTCAACCCTTACTAATCCATGGCTATCTTTGTCTAAGTTTCAAGCTACAAGAATAGAAATATTGTCTCTTATTATTTTGTCTCTTTTCAATATCCAAGTTTTATATGATTCTATCTGAATAAGACACTGTTGAAAAAATAGTTAGATGCTGCTTACCAATCTTCTTCTATGATTAATTTTCATCAGATGTTAATCTATTAAAAATTAGAATACTTTAGTATTTGATTTATTTTAAAACATTAGAATAAAATTAAGTATAATACCTAATTTACTAACTTGTATCAGAAATATCATCCTTAGAAAATCACCCTTTTCATGATTTTTTTATTCTCCAACCTGCAAAAATCAAAACATTCTATATTATTACGTTTATTTTCGCTACTAAAATTTCATAGAATTCTGTTTTATTCTATTTTATTTTAAAACATTAAAATAAGAATAAAGGTTAGGTGAGTAGGCAGCCATATTTAAATTTCCTTCGCATTCCAGAAAACTGAATCTTTCGTAATAACATATACAGATATTATCCTGTTATATACTAGGAATTCCTAAAATCCCCGACCGTTCGACTACCAATTATTTCAAACAAGGATAAGAGTCTCTCCAACAAGTCTGTACGATTACGATATCGCGGGTACCGAAAGATTGGCTCGCTTTCGAAAATAACACGATAACATGGGGAATTTCGACGATACTACTTCCTCCTTATCGGTATTACAACTAGCCAAAAGATTATACAGAGAAACGACTAATTACTACGAATTAGTTCAACTACGTTAGAATATTACATTAACGTCATTTCATTTGTACGTTTTAAATATATCGACGATAATTAGTCGAATCGGATTTTGATTAGATGCAAAATCGAGCTTTACTAGAATATGCAAATATATTTACAAATGGATACAATTATAGGTAGCAACTATGATGACACATGGGATTTTCCGTAAATTCGCAATAGCTATGAAACACGCTGCATTTACCTACCTTTCACAGTATCAAGTGACCTTCGATGCATTTTTCTTTTTCTATAGATTTATACATTTATCGATAGGTTATACTATATTTCTTGATTTTTACATAAACGAACATTGTTTTCAATACTTTATATAAGCTAATCCAATTACTTTCAATCTAATTCTGAATGCTTAATCTGTTATCGTCGTATCTGTACGATTTATGCAAAGCGTGAAGTAAACGAATGATCACGTTCTAACACCCCGAATAATGCATGATTCAATTTTATTTCGAGCTAACCTAATTGTTCTAAGTAGAAAGCGAATACTTACCTTCATAACATTTTCCATATGGACATGTATATAAATATACTTATATCCTTAGATCTAAATGATTTAACGCAATTCTTCATTCGTGATTACAAGAAGCTGCAATTTTTGAAACGACAATCTGGAACACTCGAGCAACTACATATGGTGGTCAACACTTGTTTCGAGAATCGTAATTATCGTAAACATGTCGAACGCCATATCGATCGAGATCATATTATTCCCTTCCGTGCGTGGCGCTGTCTAATATAACCTAATTTGCTAATCACACGTGTTTCGTTCAAAAACATTGAATTATACTAAATAATATACACTGAATGATATTAAAACAGAAAGTGTAATCGATTAATTTAATTCCAATACCATGTACATACCTATCATACGATCAAATGAAATCATTTACCAATCGATATGGTTATTATTTCCCACGGCTGACACAACTTCCGAGTAGTGTGACAGGTTCGTCGGAAGCTGGCGAAAAACTTTCCGCGTGAAAAAGTAGGCTGTGCACACACATGTATGTATATAAATAACCGGAGAAACATAAAAACGCGAACACTGGTCAGAAAACCAGAGTGCATACGATCGGAGGGCGGGCGATTTAACAGTGGGGATATGGCAGCGTGGAGGCGAGGCGGGAGGACGATGTCGACGGTGGGGAGCTTGGAATTGCAAGGCTTAGGCCGTCCCGGGCCGCTTACGCGGAACACGCGGCTGAAGCCGCGGCGCCGGCATTACGTCGCGCACCGTCGACCGCGACTGACGTTCTTGTAATCGTGTCTCATTGCCAACACACACTCCGCTCCAACGCGCTGTGTTTACTCGAATTTATAAACAAAGCTGACGGACGATCATGTCTGCGACGCAATATCGATATCCGTCGCAAAAAGTGAAAGTTCTTTTTTCCAGTCGTTGCACCAACCGTTATTACTGAAACGAAAACATCGGCGAAACTGTCGTAATCTGTCGTAACCTGTCGGAGCTTCGAATCCGGTTAGAAACGTGTTGCGTCATTGACGAGTGATTATGTAGATCGATGATGAATCTTCGATAGATCGTGCATCGATTGAAGGAGTGACACCTCGCGGACTAACAGTGCATTAGCAGGGGAGAAACAGTTTTTTTATTGGAGGTGTTACGTCGTTATTCGATAGCATTGTTATGGCCCATGGCGTTGGCGGGAAACGAACGAGCTAGGAGCTGCCATCATGGAACTTGGGGAAGTTTCAAGAACGCCAAGGATAGTTCGTATGTGTTGTGAGATACGATGAACCTGTTGGTAAGTATCCTGGATTGCCGTCGCGTGGACCAGAAGCGGAAAAGCAGCTGCTGGAGGAGAAGTTACTGGTAGCAGCCAGGAAAAGAAGACAGCGGGTTCCGGTGGTGTGCATAGATCGAGGAGGCAAGTGAAATCACGACGTCTTGCTCGGAGGGTGCGTGTTTGGGCGACGAGGGGCGGCTACTGGCCGATGGGATGCATCTACCGGTGGGTTCCGTGGGCTGCGGGGAAAATTACGCCACCGTTGGATCCCACGAAGGCGCCGGCCCGTGCGGCCCCTCACTGGCGCCTCTCCAGGGGGTGAACATCAGGTACCAGCAGGCCGACGACGCCGACGCCGGGGGTGGAGGTGGCGAGATGAGCGAGGGTGCCGCCGTCGGCGAGCTGTGGTGGACCGAGAGACTCGTCGGCGAGGCACAAGCTGAACACCCTGGTGAATTAGTACGAACAGGTTTGTATGTTACTCTTTACGTTCAGGCTGTTAAATCTCTAATTATTCACGAAAGATTTTTAAATTGTATTTTTAGCAATTTAAGTCATTATGTTGATGAATGTGGAAAATATATATATATATATTGATAGTACAACTTCCTTTTATTTGTATATATTAAAATGACTAGAGTAGTTGAAACGAGCAATTTATAATTGTTCGGCATAGATGCTGATAACTAATAAATTCATAATGGTGATATTTTGTAAATTCATAAATTCATTTAAATGATTTATTTGTAAAATATATGGATAAAAGTTTCTCCTCTTGTATTGCACAATTTTTGATTTTTTTAATGTAGGTTTCGCATTTTATTCACCGGAAGTTCTAATCTTAATATGGCTTCCAAAAGGCGATCGTTGATTGGTCAGAATGTTTAACGTCTGTTTCAATCCGTTTAAACGGACGGGAAAGCAGTACGATTCATGAAAATTTGATTGTGAAACGGTTAATCATTATTACAAAATTTTCTGCATGCAGTTGGTGAAATACAAAGAAGAAAAACTATAATATTATTAGATTAGGATTTATAGTAAAGGAAGCAAGTAATGTATATCATATTTTATGAAAAGGTAGAAAAGAATAATCACGTTGTTTAAATTTTCGGTATCAATCTTCCAACGTTCGTTATATTTCATGAGAAATGAATGATATTTGTGTTTGTATACGAGAGTAGAATCAGATGAATTAACTATAAGAACTTGCAAATTTTTATTATTAATATAATTATATTATCAGTAATTATAAAATATAATTTTTTTTTCAAATGTTAATTTGAAAAAAAATACGTAAATTGATACTTGTGATAAAAGTCAAATTGCATCTCAGAAATAATTCTATCTTTTCTGCGTTTCTACAGCAAAAACGCTGATTGCTTCTGTAATACCTTCCAGGATCACCGTATTTTCTCTGCAGTCAACTGCCAACTCACTGGCGGTCCAACAAGACGCTTCCGGTGGCGTTCAAAGTTGTTGCTCTGGGCGAAGTCGTCGATGGAACTCTGGTGACAGTACGAGCGGGTAACGACGAGAACTGTTGCGCTGAACTAAGGAATTCCACTACCTTAATGAAGAACCAAGTCGCCAAGTTCAACGACCTAAGGTTCGTTGGGAGAAGTGGCAGGGGTGAGTATGTTAAACAATTATTTCCTCAACTTTTCTTTCTTTCTTTCAAGTGTTTATTTCATTAAGTTCTTATTGCCGAATTAAAGTTCATAGTAATATAAGATATAAACTGTTGAAACTAATATCTTACATCAAAATCACAATCACTTATAAATGCAAACTTCTTTTAAGATTCTACATTTAAAAAAAAGCATGTCAGCTAATGGTTCGATCAAAGATACAGATAAACGATCAAAGCACGAGGCAACTGATTAAACGAGCCAATACAGAGAGTTAGTTTTGAGGTTTCGAATGTCATCGTCAGTGGCAGTTTGCTTTGTAAGTCGTTGAAAAAGCAGCCAGTAAATTATCTACACGAGAGAGGCGCGTACCGTGATTTCGAACCCCCTAAAAGCACGGTTATTGTAATCATCATCGTCATCAACTGGCTTCAACCCCGCTTGACTCGTCTCTCGCTTTTAAACCCTCCGCATCCGCGAGTTCCCTCGCATCCCGCCGCCCCCAGAGTCATTACTCGATGTCCGCTGGTAGCCCCGACCTAGCATCCGAAACAACTGGCCGTTAATCAGAAATCATCGTCCGTCGGCCAGAGAAAAAGAAGTTAAATCTCAAAAATCAAGTAAATTCGATCAATGTTCTTATCCTCATTCTAAAAGAACAACGTTAATCTTTTATTTATTTATTTTGTTGATCAATTTTTAATTCATTTATTTATTTTGTTGATTTAGTGTATTCTTAGCCCTTTTCATTAACTTCTAAGCTTCAAAAATTAATCGAGGAGCTTTCTAATAAATGTATCATAGATTTATGATAAGTTATAGTGGACTGCAAAAGTTTTTTTTTCAAAAGCAATATTTTGTTTGTCGTGTTGTTTACCTTCACTTACCATATCTTTACACTTAATATTAATTAAATGTATAATGTATCATAGATTTATGATAAGTTATAGTGGACTGCAAAAGTTTTTTTTTCAAAAGCAATATTTTGTTTGTCGTGTTGTTTACCTTCACTTACCATATCTTTACACTTAATATTAATTAAATGTAATATGAGATACCTAATAAATTCTTTTAAAGAATTTTAGCTTTATACTCGTTTTTGGAGTATGATCTTTCATACACAACTGCTGAGTGTATTTTCTAGTTAGATAATTAGAGTTTGCTTGTCCAAAGAACAAAGTTCTCCAACCAATTAGTACAATATCAATTAAGTAAACCTTTCTTCAAAAATACGTAACGAGTCGAAAAATTGACCAGAAATGTTAAATATCTTCTNGTTTTTTTTTTTTTTTTTTTTTTTTTTTTTTTTTTTTGTTCACTATCTCTCCTCGATAATCCGTAATACTCAATTTCGACGATTGACCAAACCACCCTCGTACCAGCCGCGACCGGCCAGTCTACCTACCCTCCTATCATCGAGGTTTTGTTTCCGCGACTTATTAATTTGATTGAATCCTACCGCACCGCTCCGATTCACCCCTTTCGATATCGCCGATTCGTCCAAGGAATTCGGTGGAAAATTTGGAAGCGTCGAGCTTGAAATTTCCTCGTACAAGTGTATTAAGAATCTGTCAAACCAAGTCGAATCGCAATCACCGAAGTCTGGTCAGATTAGATTGGCCAACAACGATATTTTAATAACAAAACGAAGTATCTATAAAAACGAAGAATCCTATATAAATTGTTAAGAGATCTTTCTCCGATATTTCCTGTTAATATCGTCGCAAGCTTCGAGTTTGACCGGATTGACCAAGAACGTGAATATTTTACATAACACAAAGCGAAATAACTACAGAGAACTAGAGGAATCATAATATAGGCAAGATCACTGTTAAAAAGGAGGGAACGAGAAACCAGTAAGATGTTTGCAATTATCACCTTCCGCGAAGGGACAACGTTGCTTCCGCCGAGTGGCAAACGGGAAGAAAGAGAGGGAGGTGATAGCGCCGGATCAAAGAGAGGAGCTGCCAGAGGTTGAAACGGGCGTTCCATCATCGTCGGGACCCGAGGCAAGCCCTCGTGCCTATAATTAGTAATATACCGCAGTCTATATCGACACGGCTGAAATTACCACCGATAGTAATTATTTGACAATTGCAGAGACATCCTGTTGCGAGACTCGGGAATCGGGACCTTCGTCCCCGTTCCACCGAACCCTTCGCTTTTCCATCCCAGCTTCTGGCTCTCCCACTTGGAGAGTGAGTAGACACCTAGCCCTACGCCCGATTCCCTCCTGCTCCTCTCTCCCCCTCTCCCTCTGGTGCCACGAGTATTAACGGACGGTTTCGAGTGGTTTCGGATGGTTGTGTGGGCGGTTTGGGATGGCGTTCATCTCATCCTCGGCACCGTTGGAAACGCACCGACACACCGAAACGAGCCCGGAGTCGCGCTGAATAACCGGCGATGTGGTGCACGTTATATAGGTGGCACATACGCGTGGCCCGGTTTTGTCTGTCGGTCTGTCCGTCCGTCGTTCGCGAATGCACAGCCTGGGTGTCCTGTCTCTGCAGATGACCGTTCCCATCATCGAGTATTAACCGCAGGTCCGGCCATCGGGTGGGGGAAATCGGCCGTGCGGCATTATTAGCCCCAAATGCGATGGACTCGGACGATAGAGGGAAAGGGGCACTTCGGGTGTCGTGTGCGAATTCCCTTCCTATCGTCGCGCACGATACCGCCTCGGTCAGCTTCCGATACTTTTCACGCTTTTTTTTTCCCCTCTTTCGTCGTTCATTTCCTTTCATCTTCTTACGGCGACCATCCCTTTCGCTTTTATAAACTGTACGACTGAAACTAAGAGACCCGAGTGAAGCAGAAATCATTCGGAACTTTGCAACAACAAGAATGACCTACGTTCGCCTAGAATAATAGAACAAAATTCCATCTAGAGTAACGAGACGAGCGCTTTGCCGGGTTGCTGCATTTACAATTGTCGAAAAGGAAAAAGAACGAAAAAAAAAAAGAAGAAAAAGAAAAAAGAAAAAGGAAAAAAAAATTTGTATCCGCTGTCCGGTCCATCAACGATGAGCGTTGTCATCCACGGCCGCGGTAAGAGCGGAAAGACAAACGTAACGGTGGTGCACGAACGCGATCGATGCGGCTAATCGATTTTAAAGCGAAAGCCAGAAAGAGGAACCGCGACACGCGCGATTTTTGGTGTTCTGAAACGAGCCACTTTGCGCTGGACCGAAACGATGACGATAACAAGGATGCAATGACGGGCGCGAGAGTGACAGCATCGCGGGCTCACGGGGGTGCAACAGGGGGGGAGGGAGAGAGGAGAGGGTGGAGAGTGAGCGGTTGCACGCGGGGGAAAGGGCACGCTATAACTAGGATATAACGCCGTGCCTCTCTGCAGTCAGTTGCAGCTCCCGGGGGTGGCGGGGTTGGGGGTGTTTGATGCCGGTTATCATGTTGACAGACACAGCGAGGTGGACCAGGGTGCACCAAGGGGAGACAATTACAAATCGTTGACGTTTACGCCAACACAAACGACTATATGTCCGCGACACGTTAGATATCCTCTCTTTAGCGCAAACGAAGAGCCTTCGTCGTATTTCGATGATCGTCGAATCTCGTGCTCCAGATTCTCTTCGGCGTTTGCTTCCTGGTAGATTTGGTAGATTCATCTCTTAAAAAGGATCCCGGAATTCATTTCTTAAGAACTTCGAGATTAAAGATCGTGGAGACAAACTGTAGAACTTTTTTTTTTTACAACAGTGTTAGATTTTAGTGGTATATTGTCGAACAACCCCGTGATTTTCAAAACATTGGCTTATATACTTTCGTGAAACACTGTACGCTATATTAAAATATTTCTTGTGATAATGATATTAACAATGGCAGGAAAATTAACAAAAATTAAGTGTTTCTCGTACGATTTTTATTGAAAATTAAAGAATCAAAACACCTTCTACCTATGAAAGCAATCTATTTTTAAGTGGACCATGCCGACACAAAGTAAATCGAAAAAAGAAGAGCAAGGCTATAATCCGGTTGACTTTAGCATCGGAGACAAGAAAGAGACAAGGGGTTGTTTCGTTGGGACAGGCAGCGAATTACCAAATGCATATTAGCGCGCGATGGACCGTTTAAGAAAGCGTAGTCAATCTCCGCGACGGACGTTTATGGAGAAGGAATTAATATACTAGACCTTCAACTTTGGGGCCTTCGTCGGTGATATATGCACACCGGTGCTCCACCCCCGGAACATCCTCTTCTCGCCGCATTAGAGAGTCTGCGCGCTCTAAGAAACTCGCGGTCTCTCGGCAACCTAATGGACGTGGATGTAATTGCGGGACGAAATCGTAAAGTATTTAGATATAGCGATTCGCTCGTGGCTCCGCTGACCACAGGATATAGCTCTGTCGCGAATTTGTTTGCAACTCGATAGGTAATAAATTCCTCCTCTAACTAGGAATCTTATTACTTGTTCTTACACAATGTGTAAGATTATGTACAAAAAATTCATTCGTTCTTTATTCATTGAAATATGTTCCGATAGTTTTACAATTTTCGTTTAGTTGACAAATGGTTTTTAGGAATTTCATTACAATTTCGGAGGTTTCTATTATTCTCAACAATATTTCAAATATTTCGACGTGCATTCCTATTGATTAATAAAATTCTTAAAGCAAATTGAACTGAATAATTTCAACTGTATAGTTAAAATATATCTATACGAAAGAGTAATATTTTAATGCAATTATAAGTATATCTCAACGATTTTATGAAACAATCTGCATAATACAATATATTTCAATATTCTCTTTGTTTCATCGTGTTTTATTCTTTCTGTTTCAGGCAAAAGCTTCAGCATCACGATCACAGTATCAACGACACCACCCCAAGTGGCCACGTACACGAGAGCCATCAAGGTGACTGTCGATGGGCCCAGAGAACCGCGCTCCAAAACGAGTGAGTAGATCAAACACTTTCCATTCTCTGGCAGGGCCGTGGATCGCGAGATCTATCCGCGACCACCGGCTGCTACTATACGTGGATTCCCTGAAAATGTACCGATAATTCAACGAAAGTCCCTATACGCGGTAATGGGAAGTCATTACCGAGCAGATGGTGCGCGATGATGCAGTGGTCGACGTGCGTACCACGCGTATGCGTGTTTTGGGTTAGCTATTCACCAAGCCGTACTACATAGACAATGCTTTTACCAGCACACTGCCGCGTGAAAAGTAATCCACTTACCGTAATATACTATGAAAACCTCCAAAAATATCCGTTAATTATCGATGCTTGACCATGCTTAATAACCGGCGTCGTATGATGCGTATTTGCAATACCGGCTTGATATACAAATAACTGAAACCGTTTATATACCGTTCACCTGCCTGTGTTCGTGAATCACTCAAGTCCGTGAACTTTAGAAATTCAGAAATTGCCCGAGTGAAGATTGTCGAAGAGCCGTTGATATATTTTCTCGTATTCTAGCAACAGAAGAATAGATTCTTAAAAAATACTATTATCGTTGCTTAATCACGTTTAAAGCATGTGTTACACGTAACTGAAACTACCTTTGCAATCATCTTAGAATCTGAAAAGAAAAGGTAGAAAGAAAGTTAGAAAATCTTTTTAGATATCCTTAGGAAAATTTAACTTAATCGACTCGATGCATTCTGATGTCTGACATAAAACAGAGAAAAAGTTTTCAAAAATTACCACATATTGAATATCCGGTAACCGCGGGGATAACTGAACCACGCGGAAAGGCCAGAGAGGAATAATGAAAATAATTTCGCGTTGAATCTGGAAATATTCAAACTTCAGCAGTTTTTGATTATCCGTTGCCGGTTTCACATAATGCCTCCACAAAATGTAAATTTATCTCCATAAATATTTGTCGACGATATCTACCCGGTGTAGGGTCGCGTCGAGGAGAGAGGAGTTTTCAAAAATACAGAACAATTGTGTCCCGGGCTTAAGCGAGCGCCACCAATTTCAGGCTTCCATCCGTAGGAAAAAAAAAAAAAAAAATGCCT